>JBBYHQ010051531.1:0-31768 GCA_038382645.1 Spergularia azorica | reverse complement strand
AATAATTAAACTCGGTTATTTACCATAAACAACCGAACACGAGATTTTACCACATAGGAAGGGACCCGAACCCAACATAAACTGCTCGACATAAATTTAAAGTCATGGCTATGTCGTCAACATTGGCCATTACCTCCAGCATAGATAAAATCTGAAGGACCTTTGACTCTGCACGAAGCATGTGTTTGTGTTCTCAGTTTATCCTCACTCTTAAGTAATGCCCATGCTAGCATGCTGCCTGTTGGTTGAATTAGTGAAACGCTGTTTGCTAAGAATGCCTGCTTGCATAGAAAGAGAAGTTACGCTGATGTCTGACGTGTGTATACAAATCACTTTACTCGATTTCTTATATCAGACTCTCTTCTGGATTAAGGTCAGGTAATTGGAGGTTAGGAGGTGCAAGCTTGACAAGTATCAGTGTCTGCAATGATCAACCAGAAGAACCTACAGCAAATGGAAATTTTCATTCAAGTATAACTTACAAATTTGAAGTTGAAGATGTTTTGCTTGGGGAAGGAAGTGACATGGCAATGGCAGAACTGCGCCCTTGCCAGGTGACCGAGTATTCTGGAGAAGACCCTTTTGCGAGTAGAGACAAGGATGCTGCATCCCTTGCAGAAATGAGGATAACAAATGAAGAGAGTATGAGAGAGTACGCAGATCTGAAATACTCTCTCTTACTCTATGATTCCATGCTCATATTTGCTGGTACGTCCATTTCATCCATTACAGGAGGTGAGGGTACGGCTATAGCATTCTTCACAGGAGGCCTTGGTGGCTTTCTATACCTTCTGCTGTTGCAGAGGTCCGTGGACACGTTACCTGCTCCTGAATCAGTGGTGATAAGCGAAAGAAGTAACTTCAATAGGCTGTTTGGAGGAGTAAAGGGTCCACTGCTGGTATTAGCATTTGCTTTCGGTATTGCAGTCATAGTATTGAAGCGTGACACACCAGATTTTGAAACTGCATTATCTCCTACAGATATCTTAGTCGGAATGAGTGGTTTCCTTGCTTGCAAAGTCGCTGTTGTGCTGTCCGCAATCAAACCCATGTCAATGAGCTTGGAAGATAACAACTGAATAGTGATGTATGCTTCTGGCGTTTCTTTGTTATTCGCAGTTTAGGACAAGTTAGTATTCTCCTGTGCATAATAGTCATCTTTTTGTGCATACAAACTTATCCTCAAGTGTTTATCTGTTCATATGAAATACTTAGCAGAACAAACCAGGATCACCATGTGTCTTAGTTCCCATTTTTGTATCTTTATATGATGAAGAGATGATTCTTCAACAAAATAATGTTCTATTGTTCCGGGTAAAATTGGACAAAGTTGTCCTTTTATTGGACAATCAAGATTTGTAATGAAGTTGGGAAGACGCCTTTGGGACGCCCTGGAGGAGGTGCAGACCAGCCTCCGGACCTGCTCCTGAATAGAGAAACGTTACTAGCCTCGGGGGGGGGGGTGACCGAGAAAGCCCCCTCCGATGCCTAAGTCAGCGTTTAGATAGTATTTGTGTAAGGAGTGGAGAGAGAAACTTCTGTCCTCATACCTTTGAGTATGTCGTATTTATACTAACTTTGCGTTAGTTTTGTGGTTGTAAATGATGCACGTGTGTGGACGTCATTTGGCCATGTCATCAGTTTACGGAAATGGGGTCCACCTCAAGAAGGTGTCCTGGAGTGTTGACCCTACGGGGTCCGTACCTGGTGAGCTGGCCGGGTCCGTACCAGCTACTGCCTGGTGAGCTGGCAGGGTCCGTACCAGCTTTCTAGGAGATATGGCCTAACCCTCTTTGGTAGGTAGCTTTCCTGACCAGGTCAGCTCAATTTGGTGTAGTCTTCTCAACTAGGACTAGGCAGGGGGGAAGAGACAGGGTAGGTCCTGTTTGACCCCCAACATCTATAACTTGCTCTTTCGATGAATAACTATCAGACTTGTTCAGACATACAACTCTTTCAATGATTAGCTTTTTACAATATTTCAACCACTGCTATTCTTCATTACTCCTACAACAAATACACTGTACTCCCAAAAAAAAAATTCAAGAAAAAAACGCACGTGTTTTAATGAATAAGATGTCCTTAATTTCACTATTCTGTGGGTCAAAAGATGTACCATATCACAGAGCTTTCACATGATTTCGGTTGTTTAATGTAAGAAGACAAAAGTTTGATGTTCAACTGCCTTTAAATATCGATCTGCAATGCCAAATGAATTAGACTCTTCACAAGTTTTTGAAACACAGAAACTTTGTATCAGTAATATGTATTCATCAACCTTTACGCCTATGAAGCCGGTTGTTGCAGCCAAAGGTAAACCGACTCCGTTTTTGTTGCGTAAATCAAAGGTCTTAACAACTACAAGACCTAATACAGGCATGACCATGCCTACTGTCTCCTGTGTTTTGTCAAATGAGAGCACTCTAATTGCACTGCAAGTTCAACAAGTCATTGAGAGGCAATCCAAAGGTCTAACCCAAAGACGACAGACCAATTTCGATCAAGGATTACTCAAACAGGCCTATAAAAGTTGCCAAAAGATATGTGCATATAGTTCTACAACCTACTATATAGGTAATTCACAACTGTCATCTGTTTTTCTGTTCATAGACTTTCATACTGTGCCTAGGAACAAACCTGTAAGAACTTTCCCTGATACTTATCAGTCTGCTTAATGGTGCAGGAAGTTTACTGATGACTGAAGAAAGAAAAAAAGCTATATGGGCTATCTACGGTATGTCTCTTCCTGATCCTTAGCTGATTCGATTTAGCTGACTAACAGCTTCAAAGAAACGAATTGAAAGCTTCTCCTTAACAAAGCCGATAACTTTCTGTCTTTGGGGGGCAGCTTGGGGCCGGAGGACAGATGAACTAGTAGATGGTCCAAACGCTGATCACTCTCCAGAAGTGCTCGACAGATGGGAGGAGAGGCTGGAGGACATCTTCAACGGGAAGCCATATGACCTAGTAGACACCGCGTTGGCTGATACTGTCCAGAGGTTTCCCCTCGATATTAAGGTGCCTGTCTCATAAGTCCTCCCTTTGTTGATTTCATAGTTCTTTCTTCTGCAAGTGTATTTTACTTTGCAAAATGGTATCTTGATGGTAGCCGTTCAAAGATCTGATCAAAGGGATGAGAATGGATACATGGAAAACACGTTATCAGAACTTCGAAGAGCTTGAATTGTATAGTTACTATGTGGCTGGAACAGCTGGTTTAATGGCTCTGCCAGTGATGGGAATCTCACCTGAATATCAAACATCTGCTGAAAGTCTCTACAAAACCGCTCTTTCTTACGGAATAGGAAACCAGCTGACTAACATCCTCAGGGATGTCGCAGAAGAGTAAGTTCTCATTGCTGCGACTAACTTCAGGTTTTATACTGATGCAGTATTTCTTCAAAATAACAGTACTCTTTCAAACTCAGTGCTACCTTGGGAAGAATTTACCTTCCACAAGATGAGCTCACAGAGTTCGGACTGACAGATAAGGATATCTACTCGAAGAATGTCAGTGAGAGATGGCGTCAGTTCATGAAGAAGCAGGTCACAAGAGCAAGATCCTACTACAAACAAGCAGAGCAAGGTACAGCTCAACTAGACAGAGCTAGCAGGTGGTCGGTACGTAAATGTGAACACTATTGTTCTTCAGTTGAGCAATTATGATCAATGAAACAGTGTGCATTACGATCCTCTGATAACTGGTTTGATTTCAGGTGTGGGCAGCTTCAATGCTGTACGAGAAGATCCTGGATGAAATAGAGCATAACAACTACGACAACTTGACGAAGAAGGCACGTGTTGGAAACGCTAAGAAACTTCTTACTTTGCCAGTAGCTTTCGCCAAAGCCATGACTTAGACCCAAGCTCTATCCTTCTCCACGGACAGGGAGAGACATTGTCAAGTTGTGAGCAATGGGCCACCCAAACTCAATACATACAAGAGCACGACTCTTACAGTGTTACTTGTTAAGACGTTACCCTTCACAAACTTGTACTACAAATTGCTAACGTTTAAGATACGGAAGTCCATCATATGGCCCCTATTTCTCTTGTCCGGTTTCTTCTTTTATACGACTAGAAGTACCTTAATTCAAAATCGATTCATAGGATTAGAGTGTCCCCTATGAAAAAAATTAAAAAAAATTTGGTGTTTCACGACCACCACATTGCTAAATAATTCAGATACGGCCCAGATGTGCATTCAGAGCATTTCTGGGCAACTACAGGCAGCAAATAATAACGAGAAAGCTCATGATAACAAGAAATAGAAACACGGGTAAGACTGAAAGTAGACAATTTCACCAGTAAAAGGAGAAGGAAGAGTGTAAAATGAGCATAGGTTCTGGAGCTGAAGAAGCAACATCTATAAATACAGAAATCTTGTGATTATAACGAAAAAAAGATTATAGAGCACCCAATGAAATAAGAAGTTAACTAGTATTCGTCTCTCTACAGAACCCCCCCAACCCACCAAACAACCATCCTTCTACATTGAATAAACAAAAAATTAGACGAAAAATAGAAAAAGAAGGGGCCAAAAAGGACTGACAAGGCAAAGAAAAATGGCGTTAACGACACCACAATGTTTGCTGGAAAATGGTACATATACTCCTACAAGCTTCACAGCCTCCCTCTGCGATAATCGCTTTTAATCAAGAAGCGTGAAATCAAAAGAAGATTATCTGCTCGTCTCACATGTGCTTAGTGTCCAATCACCACCCTTTAGGAGAATAATAACCCTCACTACACGAAACAGCTCTTAACAATGTAGGATCAGGTAGGAGGTTTTCCACCACCAGGAACCATCTTGTCATTGGCCGCTGGATCACAGAAAATAATCAGGTGTCCTTCGGGTAACATCAGGCTCCCCTCTCCTTGGAGCTGGCTCAAACTGCAATGATATTCAACACAACTTTCAAACACCTACCAAAAACTTGCGTAATGTCGAGCATTTGCAATTTAGAGATAAAACCATCTTATAAAAGACGCATCACGAACCTGAATAAATGTGTGGCCTTTACAGTCGTCAACTTCAAGGATGGATGCCATATTTCCACAGCGATAACAGTAGTTAGGAGCACTGAATATTGTAACCACCTTTTGATCCTGTAGAGATAAAGCCAATTGCACACATCAGATAAAATCCCAACTGAGAAGGAAAAACTAAGATGCGGCTGAAGGATATCGCCACTCACATGAGCCCAGTTAAATCCTTCCATAACAAGCTGGTGAGCTCTGGCAATCAACTTTAGGTTGTTGGTATGGTTAAACTGGTCAGATATGTCCTGAGGAGTTCACACAGAAAACAATTAGACAAGTCCACTAAGATCAAAAGACGCTGACAGAGACTAGAGGGCAATTAAGTACCTGGCCAAACGTGTATCCAGCTCCCCTAGGTGAGATACCCCAGCCGCAACGATCATCAGGGTCAGACCACAAGAGATCACACATAGGCCCCTCATGAGGAACTTCTTGGACACGGTCAAAATTACGTATGTTATCGAGTGTTTCAATTGATGGTGACAATCCACCATGCAAGCAAAATATTTCAGACTCAACCTGTCAGAGAACATGCACAAGTCAGCAACCCCAAAAAAATACAATAAACAAACAGAAAAGACCCCAACTGCCAACAAGTCGGTTTAAGCAAGATGTGTACTGACCAATGCAGTCAGTGGGAAATAATCAAACAAGTCTGTGAAGATCTTCCAGACATTGGCATTTCCATACCTGATAAACAGGAGAATGTAAACAATCAGCACCACTATATTGCGAAACTCTTAAATTCAGCTTGCAGCAAAATGCAAATCTTAAATTTTTTAACCATGCCAACTTTAGCCTTTCCAAAGTAATAAAAACTCAAGATGCTCTCAGAATCCTGATCCAACCCCAACCAAACTCATAATATAAAATTCAATTCGAAATTATTACCAAAAAAAGAGCCAGACGCGGAGCCCATATATACAGCTTGAAACCAATTATACATAAAAGGTTCACCAAGAACAGATTGTCCAAGTAAAAAATTTGTCACTGATAATGCCACATGTCAGTGCACTAGAGATGTAAGCCTCAATACATCCACAATGGACACCTTTCCAATTTTGCACTTAGTAAAACAGATAAATGCAGGGTTTGAAGAGGTCCACAGTATGCAGCCTAAACATACTACATAGACAGTCATTTATGCATCTATGAAGCAAATCCACACGCTTGGGTTGAGATTGTGATATAATATGGGTATGGATACTCACTTCCGCAGACATTCATCGTAGAACCCATAGACTTGAGTGATCTGTAAAAAAGCAACATTGCAGTATCCTGAAATCAGTACAAAGTAACATGACAAAGAAAAACAAAAACTAAGAAACCTCGTAATTGAAATGCAACCAAATTGTGAGAAAAAAGTAGTAAAGGACCTCAGCAGAACAGCACTGTTATACCTGACGACTTTCGTGATTCCCCCTGAGAATGGTAATCCTTTGAGGATAGCGAACTTTAAGAGCCACCAGGAGCTGATAAAGAAAATCACAAAGAAGTTTATAAGTTAGTAAGCTACGCTAGTTCATACTAATACCATGCAAAATCTTTTTCAGTGCAACCAAATATGTTGAATATAAAGTACAGCTCGAAATTAAGGGCTTGATTCGAACGAGGGTAATTACATGGGGCTGAAATCAGACAAACCCAAAGGGTGTGAGAATTTAGCACAACAGTGGATAGGAATGGATGAATGAGGGAAGATGGTGGTGGATGAGAAAAGGTTTGGGGGGAGAGGTAAAAGTTACCCCATAAAGAAGGTTAAAAGATACCCATCCCCCCTAGGGTAATGCATTACCACCAAAAAGGGAGTGATAGTTCACCACCATCACCCCTTATATCATCATTTTCCCCCTCTTTTCCTCCCTTGTAATCGCAGTTAACCCTTTGATAGTTACCCTCACTCCAAGGATCCCTTCAGAACAAAACATGAAGGAAATTTTGTAGGATTCAAGGCACAAACCTATATCTCGGCAAATTGCCCTTTATCAGGCCTTGGAAACTAAGTATTGACGCACACAAGATTCAAGACAAGACATGGTGTAGTGACTAGGTCCAAACAGGATAATGCAGTAATAAACTCAAATGGCTAATAGCCTATGCCCGAATCAAACAACATATAGTTCCGAGTTCAGACTACAAAAAGGAGCACACAACTTAACTTGAAAGTGCACTTATATGCAACAATTCCCAAAACAGAAAAATTATCACACATTCACACTAAATATTGTTTCCACTTTCCACATTCCACATGAGCTGTCATATTGAGTACATTATAGTACGATTCACACCTCCAGAAGTAAGTTGCGATAGACATAAAAGACAAGGACAGTGTACTCACCGTTACAGTTTCAACTGAATAATAACCTCGGTCAACATAATCACCCATGAATAAATAATTGGTATCTGGACACTACAACCACAAAGCAGAGAATACAAATGAGTAAGACAAAAGTTAAAAGAGTAAGAAATAAGTGCGGGTAAGAAATGCATTTAACACAAGATGCATGACTGCAAAATAGCAACATGTAATAAGTGACATTCCATTGCCCAAGCCACTACAACACAGACAAAATGTGCTTCAAAAAGTAGACAAACCTTTCCCCCAATACGAAAAAGCTCAGCAAGATCATGAAATTGCCCATGGATATCACCACAAATTGTCACAGGACTTTTCACCGGCTGCATTTGAACAGAAAGCAGTAACGTTAGCATATTGTCATTGCAATTATCCATCCACGAATTGTTTTGAAAACACAAGTTAGTTTTCAGTTCAATCCAGGATTGAAAGATGATGTACAAAGGTAACATGTGATGCATCATCATACAAAAGTTCAAGCCAATCTGATTAAGACGTGAACATAAGTTCAAGCCAATCAAAATGCACCCAGTAAGCAATAATCGGTACACATATACCAATCTACGGAACATGCTATGCTCAGAGGTCACTAAAAAGTTAATAGCTTCTCAATGTCTTCTCCGACTGCTGGTCTATGAGAAAGAAACAGGCAGGACATCCCCCGTACTACTTTGATATGATGAGAAGAAAAACAATCAACCACTATGCTATTTCCGATGTCAACGGCATAACAAAGACCTTGTGGCTCGATCGGCCATAAAGAGCCACTAAAGGACACTCGGACAATCAGATTTAAAGATGTACATAAGCTAAAAGCTGCAAATTGTCCAATGCAGACCAAGCTTGTAACAGACAAGAATTCAATATTTTTAAAAAAACTTGTAAAAAGAAAAAGACGACCGATCTATCCTACAAAAGCATCAACAAATTCTACTAGGCATCTAATCTAGTACACAAAGACTCGACCATCTACCAGTATCAAATTTAGATTGCAATTTCAAAGTAAACTCGGTACATCCTGCACTGTATGGAACAAACTACAAAAGATGTAAATCAACACACCTGAACATTGCTCTCCTCCATCAGTATCTCCTTGGCTTTGTCACATAATCCCCTAACCTACATCATAATAAAAGATAACTTCACATAAATCTCGATATCACACTCTCTAAAGCCGTGCATGCATCTAATTACACTGATTTCACAATAACCGCGAAAAGGAAAGAAAAACAAAAACTAGACGAAAACTATCTCTACTCTTAACCAGCGCATCTAAAGAACAGGCGGCATATGAGTAAAGACGTTCAGCTAACATCATAACCGAAAACATCGAATCTCGATATTAAGACCGGTTCTCTCTAACTCTCCACTCCATTTCAAATCATTTCATTTCACCTCACCAATCATACATACGACAACGCGCCGCGAAAATGTGATAAGCTATACATTCACATACATCATTATCTGCCGCTTTCAAATCAAAAGTACCAATCTTCTTCCACAAGCTACGCGAATATCAACCATTTCACACAATCCGACCCCTCGAACAATAAAAAACCGGATCTGATTTAAAAACAGAAACGACAAAATCTCGAACAAATCTAGCGAGTTTCCCCTAAACAATAATCCAGCTAATTCAAACAGATCACGACAATTTCATCCGCAAAATCAAACAAAATCACTCAAATTTCATCAACATTTTCCCCAATCAACAAAAAAAATAAATCAAATCGATTTCACAAAAATTACCTCTTGTTCAGAAAGAGGCTTGCACTGCATAAGCTGGCCGATCTGTTCATCGAGGCCGTGATGTGAGTTCGACGAAGGGACTGGATCGTAACTCATCTTCTCCAACAAGCTAACCCTAACACCAACAACAACAGAAGCAGATCTCCTTCCTTCCTTCCTTCCTCCCACACCTCCGTTTTTCCTAACCCTAGATTTTTCCCCCTTTTCGTCACCGTCGTTTCGCCGTTTCCGAAACGTCAATAAAATAATATTAAAAAAAAAAGAGGAACAAAAATTAAAAATGAAAAATGAAAAAAAAAAAAAAAAGATAGAGAGAGAAATGAAGGAAGAAGGAGGAGAGAGAAAGGGAAAGCGAGAGAGAGAGAGAGAGCGGTGGTGGTGCAAACTACTAATATGGAAAACCCTCTCTTTTCATCCGTCACCACTCCTTCTTTTTTTCCTTTTTCATTTAATTTATTTTATAAAATTTTATTTTCTGCTCCATTTTTTAATTTTAAATCACCAATGCCAGATCTTCTCACTGTTCATATACCACGCGCGGGATGTAGCGAGTGTGATGCACGTACATTGTATGGCGGATATGAGTCATATGAATAAGTCATCACGTGAGATGGACGGTGTTAGTGAATACACGCGCCAGCTTGGGATGAGACTCTGAGAGTGTGTGATTAATATTTAAGAATAAAAAAATGGGAGTCCAGAGTGTATAATTGAGCGAAATGAGAAAAAATTGAACGTAGAGATCGAAAATGCATCAAAGCAAAGGTGAGTCAATTACAAGCTTTCTTTTGTGCATTCCAAAGTGGAGTAGGAGTGAATCCCCATCTTTGCCTTTTTTTTCTTCTACTCTTTGGCCGCCATTTTTAGTTTGAACTTTGAATATATGGTTTATGGTTAGGTAGTAGTAACTAGAGAGTCAATAATACTACTATCAATTATTATTATGGTCGTTTGTCTCATATGCAAACGAAACGTTATTACGTATAGCGGAATCGGTTACTTACTAGTTCATTATTGCGATTAAATGTGTCGTGCTTGTGGCGCATTTGATGGAATACTTGATCAAGGTAATGAATTTTATAGTATGCGTGAGATTTTAGAATTTCTACTTCAAATGATGCGATGACTTGTGGGTATCGTGATAATGTTTCGTATCCAAAGAGTAGCTTTTAATTAAGTTACTATGACATGTTTTAATTGTCATTTATATCGATCTAGTGTGACATTCCAACAAACTATTTAGATCTATTCACTAATCTTGCATACATTCAAAAGTGCAAGTCATGTGTTGGTATCATGGAAGTTACAAGATTACATGACTACTATTGCACTATACTCACCATGTAAAGTCTCAACTCTCGAGTCTTTAACATTACTAGGAGTAGGTCGTAGAAAACATATGTCTAGAAATGCACTACGCTATTTTAGCCCAAATCAGAAATCCAGTAACATTCGTCACTCAAGGAATGTAACATACAAAACCCGTAGAACATAGTGTTACACGCATTGACATTCAAACCATCTTACATGAACTCATACACAGTAACCCTACAATCTACCACGATAGTTTGAATCTTAACATACAAAAACACAACATTGTCTCGTGTTTAGGCTTTAGCATACTACATACTACTACTCGAACAAAAGTCATAATGGAGTGGTAATAAAAGCACGATTAAGGCAACCACAAAAAACCAAATGGCGGGTTTGACCCGAAAGACAAGGAGTAGAGTAGACAAGGATGAAACATAACATAAAAATAGAAGAAGAGAAAAAAGGAATGGGGGCCTATCCTAAGCTTGTGACCAAATCTCGTCCGTCGTCTTCTTTTCTGGGAGTAGTTGGGAGTAGTAGCATGTACTCACTATTAACTTACTAGGAGTTGGCTACTATATTAACTATTCAACCTCTTAATTTAATCTCATCTCTAAAATTTAATTAATTTCCCCCTCTCTTTATACTCTCTCTACTATTCATTCAATTAATTTTTGGAGAGTATTTTGCATTAAATTCACCCAATTTCTTCATCTTTGTCCGTTGGAAATTCTGTGATGTTATTATCCTCACCTTTTTTTCCTTCTTTTCTGGTTCAGTTACTCTTAAAATCAGCTCAAATACTAGCTTCTTGCTTACATTTCCACAAATCAAGCATAAAGTTCTAAACTTTATTGATTTTATTTGATGGGTTTTCATTTTGGATGGTGTATGATGATTTGTGGTAAATTTATGGGGTTGGACTAGATTTGAGCTGTGAATCTTCAATCATACTCGATCTGGGTGTTGTCTGAATTTAATTCTTGGTTTTAAAGATATCATCTTGTTTTATAATTGGGGATTTTTTTGTTGTCAAATTGAGCTGTGAGTTATAATCATGGAAAGAGGGACTGAAGAGTCTCCAAATGCACCAAGGGGTTTCCGTCTACAAGCTCCTCTTGTAAGTTTCTTCCCAATTTTATCCTGAATTTTTACTGCAACACTTTAAATTTTACCCCTCGTATCAGTATCCTGAATGTTGCTCATTTTTGCTGATGATTCTGTGAGTATTTGGTATTTTGATGGTTGAATTGTGTGTTTTTGGGGGTCTGAAAAGTAAATTTTTCCCGTTTGGTGAAATTTACTGGAAAGCTTGGTACTTTAGGTTTGGTAGATTATGACAGTGACTGTGAGATTCCCTGTGTAAAAACTTATTGGCTAGAAATGCAATTGATGCTACCTGTGAGTTGTGACATTAGTTCGGGTTTGTTTCGTCGAATCTACAAGTGCTTGGAATATGCTGGTTCCTGTCTTCCTGGCTTTCATTTTCAGGGAATTGAGGATTTCATTCTCTGTAAAGATGAAATCTTTGGGTGTTGTTTGAGGATAGATGGCGTTAGATTGATGAAAAGAAATTTGAGTATCAAATTGCTGGCGAATTTGTGTGGATTTGAGTTTCTGCAAATATTGCTGGTTTTTATTGGTATAGGTAAATAGATAGCTAAACCGAGCAGGATATAGAGTCACTCGCCCTCTTTGTGGATGGCTTTTGATGTACGGTGAGTATCAATAATGCTAAATTGCTAGTAAGACTCAGTTTGGTTGTGGGTAAGAAAGAGAGAACGGTTGGGGCAACTAATAAAATGACTTGACCAATATGAGTCTATAATATCATCGCAGAGTTATCTCTAACTACATTGAAACACCTATAACATGTGGTCTTACAAGGTCTAATGACTAGCATTGCTGTAACTGCGTAGTGAGTTCTCATGACTAGCATTGATGTAGCTGCTAAATGAACTGTAGCTGTTTCTCTAGTTCTACATTCTAAGTCCCGAAGGCCTAGGTTAGATAAAGTTAATATTGGCCAAATACCATGTTCTATGTCATGAGCTATGATGCATTGATGCTAGTAATGTGGAGCAATCATCCATTGTGTGGCCTGTTACTGAAAAACATCTATCACGCATTTCTCAGTATTCATTCTTATACTAATTATGATCTATCAGTCATAAACAAGTCTTATCATTGCTTTATCAATGTTGAATGTGATAAACTTATCGAATTTTGTCATTTACAAGTTCCTACTAATGTGGTGTTATCATGTTGCCATTAGCTGGAGGGCAATGCTTAACCAATTATAAAGTACATGACATGCAATATAATTTTTAATTTACCTATGAACTATTTCCAGGTTGATTCTGTATCGTGTTACTGCAAGGTAGATGCGGGTTTGAAAACAGTTGCCGGTGCAAGAAAGTTCGTTCCAGGGTCAAAGATCTGTATCCAACCAGATATCAATCCCCGTGCCCACAGGACCAAGAACTCTCGCAGGGAAAGGAGTCGTGTACAACCACCTCTCTTGCCTGGCCTCCCTGATGATCTTGCCATTGCATGTCTTATCCGAGTTCCCAGAGTTGAGCATCGTAAGCTCCGGCTAGTTTGCAAAAGATGGCATCGGCTTCTATCTGGAAACTTTTATTATTCTCTCAGAAAGAACATTGGAATTGCAGAGGAGTGGGTGTATGTCATGAAAAGGGAACGAGATGGGAAGATTTCATGGCATGCCTTTGATCCTACCTATCAGCTCTGGCAACCACTACCACCTGTTCCAGTAGAGTATTCTGAAGCCAGAGGGTTTGGATGTGCTGTTCTTAGCAACTGCCATCTGTTCTTATTCGGAGGGGAAGATCCACTAAGGGGATCCATGAGACGTGTTGTATATTATAGTGCAAGGACAAACAAATGGCATCCAGCACCAAGCATGCTTAGAAGACGCCATTGTTTTGGTTCCTGCGTCATAGACAACTGTCTTTATGTGGCTGGTGGCGAGTGTGAAGGAATTCAGAGAGCTCTCCGTTCCGCTGAGGTGTATGATCCGAATAAGAACAGGTGGAATTCAATTGCAGATATGAGCAGTGGGATGGTCCCTTTCATTGGAGTCGTTTACAATGGGAAGTGGTTTTTAAAGGGACGAGGCTCTCATCACCAGGTATTGAGTGAGGCTTATGAGCGTGAGTCCAACACGTGGTCCTCTGTGAATGATGGGATGGTTGCAAGTTGGAGAAACCCAAGCACCACCATGAACGACCAGCTTTATTCCATAGATTGCAGGGACGGATGCAAGCTTAGGGTTTACGATGATGAAAGTGATTCTTGGAACAAATTTATAGACAGTAAGCTCCACCTTGGGAGTTCCAGGGCTCTAGAGGCTGCTGCGCTTGTTCCCCTTAATGGTAAGCTTTGCATCATCCGTAACAACATGAGTATTAGTATGGTGGATGTCTCGAGCCCAGATAAACATGTAGAAAGCAATCCAAACCTTTGGGAAAATATTGCGGGAAAGGGTCATTTCAGGACGCTGGTCACTAATCTATGGTCAAGCATAGCAGGCCGAAGTGGATTAAAGAGTCATATTCTGCACTGCCAGGTGCTTCAAGCTTGAGTTTGTTGAGCTCCTATATCTGGCTTCTGGTTATCGAGATCATTCATTGAGCTCTTAATCTATATATTCCATAACTCAATCAAAGTCTCAAGGATCTTCCAGCTTCAGAACCGTCTCTTTCTAGAATCAGATGCCTGATTAACTGCATCAGTCTACAGTGATGTATACGATGCCTTCAATTTGTAAATTGGTCCATAATGTGACGAAAATTTTGCATGCTGCAGAGTATGAGAAAGAGCAGAAACCCTAAAGAAAGGAATTTTACTGTTTTGTGCAACCTTGCAGAAAGTTGGTTTGCTGCTGATGAGTGTCTACTATCTCATGGCTCAGGAGCATGAGTGCGCGACTTGTTCTTAGTAGTAAATGCATGGATACATGCTCAAATCCTGCAATTGCTTTGTGAATAGCAGGTGGTGATGCTCAAAAGTAGCCTGCCCGGTTTGCATCTTCTAATGTACATTGGAGCAGGACAAGCCTTACGCGCTACCTATCTCAAAATGCCAGGATGATTCTTGTTGAATCAGGTGATGATCGAACCACCACCATTCTCAAAAAAACTTGTATTCAACTTTGAATCATGCAAATTAGTTAATGCAAGTGTTGTAAAGGTGTAATTAGCGCGATTCAAAAATATTGATTGAATTTTATGCTGGCATTTTGGGAGATAAAAGTTAGTACTACTTGTAACATTGGTTATTATTGCAGAAATGTTGCCTGTCATCATAAGATTCATAGTACACAGCATCTCCTAATTATTCACAAAAAGAAGAAATTACATGGGATAATAAAATCGGGTTGAGCTGAGCTGGTTAGAGCGTCAGCTTCAACCCGAGGTTGTGTAGGGGTTCGATTCTCATCTCGACAGGATCAGGCTGAAGACGTGGTGGAGCGAGCCTCGTTGCTGATACAAGAAGGCACAGTCTGAAACATCTTAGCAGGGAGTTTCTGACTGAGAGCTCCGACATGGAACCGAACCGTGTCAGATACGGTATCCATATCCATACCCGAAACAGAAACCCATATAAAGAACATCCTCGCCTGAATGCCTGAAACATGAGACACTTTCCCATAGCTCAGATTACCCTTGATGACCTTGCCGTAGTAGACGAGCTGATCGTCGAATTTGACGTAGCAGGGGTGTTGCATTTCCACAGTAAAGCTGCCGTCTTGTTTAGAGAGGACATACGTGTTTGGAACATTTGGGAAGACTCCCTTTGGGATGTTGTAGTCAGGGAGGATGTCGTGGATGTCGGACGAGGCGTGGGCGGGTTCGGATGAGCGGTGAGGGCTGCAGGCGCTGAGGGTAGGGATAGAGAAGAGAGATGCGATGAAAGGGAGTGAGTATTGAAGCTGAAGATTCCTCAAGATGGCCATTGCTACGTTGTTGAATGAATGAATGAATGATCGGATGTTTTTGTGGTGTGGTTGACTTTGAATAGTTGAAGTGGTTGTGTTTGGTGGGGAAACTGGTGGTTTAATTGCAAACTCGTCCTTGGTTGACCCCCAAATTATTGTTAAGAACAATATGTATTCCTTCAAGTAGAAGACACCGTTAAACAAGGTGGCATGTATTTGGGTACCACAATTGGCAACGTTAGTGGCATACGTGACACTATGACGAGGTAAAGTCAATCGGAATAACTTTTTTTTTTTAATACTAAGAATTAAGATCGACCATAGTTTATGAGATATCTCTATGTATCAAAACATGTACAAAGCCGCCAACATTTGATCAAGTGACTTGAGTAAAGAATGACACCAAACTCCACAAGGAATTACAGACGATTTCTTCCGAAAACGAGACCAATTGACACTGAGAGAACTAACTCCTAATTCATCCACTCAACGCCAGTTTCACCCGAAAACGAGACAAATTGGCAATTAGAGAATTAACCCAACAACACTTTGCGGGTCGGGGCTAGTGACTTTGAACAAAACGGGTATTTTCTGACAATTCGGGTCAGGCGGGTTGATTGACGCCATTTTAACCCGAATCTTGTTTGCTCCTGCAACTTTTCCTATGATCTTCATCTCTCTCCCCCTCTCTCCCCCTCTCTCCCAAGTAATTCTGCTCTTTCCCCAGTTGTTAAAAAAAACCATTCAAGATCAAAGCTTGCAGATTACGCATTCAAAAACAAGTGAGAGATAGAGAGAGAGAGAGCAGAAAAAAGAGGATGGGTTCTCGGCTGCAAATGGAGGGAGACGACTCAGTAAACTTGCACATCACGCATTCCAACATCAAAAGCTTAAACACCGATGTCCGCTTTTCACTTCAGGTCTCAAACCCCTCTTTAGTTTAAGGTTTTGCGCCCAAAAGTCGAAATCTTTTTTAATTAAAATGAACATTCTGGTTGCTGCAGATGACAGTGGAAGCAGTGAAGGAGAAGCTGTGGAAGAAATGTGGTACTTGTGTTGAATCAATGTTGCTTGAGCTTTACGATGACGCTTCTTCCAAAATTGCCCAACTCACTGATAATTCTGCTCTATTTGGCTTCTACTCTCCTTTGAATGGGTCAGTTTTTAATCACCCCCTTCTTTATTTATAACAATGTTTTAATCAAATCTTTCGGATCAGAGTTTCATCTAGAATAAAGGTAGCAACTTTCGTTATAGTTTCGACTTGCTGATTAGCCAATGTGGCTTCTTGTATACGTTAAGATCAAAAATTGTTGGATTGAGTCGGACTTTAGATTGTATTGTGTGTAATTGACTGATTCTGTATTGTAGAATTGCCCTCATGGTAACATTATGTACTTTTAGATTGTGTGCCTGAGCACAATGTATCCAAATTGCTGGTTTGAGTTGGACTTTAGATTGTATTATGTGTAATTTACTGATTTCTGTGTACTTTAGATTGTTTGCCTGAGCAAAAAGTATCCAAATTTTGGCATCGTTGTTCGTCTGCCTTCGTAAGTTGTTTGAACTGCCTTTCTTAATCAAATTTTGATCGAATGTGGTGAACTTTGAGGTCGTGCTGTGTGCCACTTTTAATTTTATGGTACATCAACCGGGTGATCTATCAGTCACTTGTGCCAATTTTGCTGATAGATTTATGTACTTAAGTATAATGGAGTTCATCCTAATTAATAGCTCAAAGTGTTCGAAACTTCATATTTGTTTGTCTGAGAATTTCTTTTGGAATTAGATTTTCCATTTTGGCTGATATTTCTGTTTTACACTGGATTGTTTACAACAGGTATCGGCTCCATGTTGTAGATCTTGATCCTTCGTCAGTAACTTCCGGTGGTTGGCTTGATGACACGTCTTTGGTGCAGAAATACGAAATTTCTGAGGAAGACTATGAAAAGCGTCAAGGCAAGCACCCAAAGCTACTATCCAGGCCTATAGAGAGACTTCCTTGCGTCTTTGTCTAGGTAGATTGAAGGGTTGGCTGAGCCTCTACAGACTTTCTGATTCGACTTTCCTGCTTTTATCTCAGGCACTTTCAGAAAATTCAAGGAAAAGTTGGGCCATCAAAATCCTGCAAGTGCTACTAGTAAGGTAACTTCAAGTATATTTCAACTTTTGTTGGATATTGTTTGCATGAAGTTATGCAATATATGCCGCTGTTGTTGGCTATTACTCAACGTTATTCACTTAGTTCTCGCTGCTGTTAATTGGTCAATTAATTGGAAATATGCAATGACATTCCAAAGTCTGATTTTTACCTCTTTGTCCTGCTCTTTTGCCTAGGTACCTGAGAATTACATGGAAGATCTGTGTGCTTGCATCAAGGTCAGTCAAACTTCTGTCCCTCTTCTCTCTGTAACAGTAGACTTGCTTTGTCTACCTACGGCGATGTCGCGTAGCTGTTGCAACATTATCAATTTAACTGTTGTGAGTGATTACCTTTGTGGGGACTAGTAAGGGCATTCTTTTTCACCTGTTGGAAGAATTGGAAATATTAGTCTAGTGTTAGTGTTAGTGTTAGTGTTAGGGGCATCTAATTATGTGGTAAAACTGGTATTGAAGAGCATATACATGTTATCTGTGAACTAGTGACTGATAATGATTTTGCTAACTGTGTTGCCTTCGTTCCATGGAATTGTGTAAAGAATCGGCTTCCGAATAATGATCTTGCTCTTCACTCTTTATAGAATGACAGTGACTGCAAATGACGGGAGACTCAGATGGTGAGTGGTCATGAGGGTGGGTAGGGAAGGCAGTGGTAAGCTTGTAGGGAGTTAGGATAGGTTGGGGCTGGGGGAGGGGGGGGGGGTGATGAAGGATAGGTACTGCTGGTAGTATTATAACATTGGGCGGAGGAGAGTTGTTAGAAACTTGGTGGGAGTGAGGGGCTGGGGATACGGTTGTTGGTTGATCATGACAGTATTAGAAATGATTTTCTACTAGAAGGTACCTCTTTCTCCTCCATTTTGTTGCATAATAAGGCTCACTAATCTCTGTAGTGAAACAACATTGGCAAAATTTGGATACTATGGGAATGCAACCAAACTTGATAATGACGCTAAGAGAACTGATGGCATTTAATTGCTTAAGAGATCAAGGAGACAGGAAGCAGTTTTGATGCAAAACAGGTGTCTGCAAATGTAAAGTTGGCATTCTGCCATACTACTAGCTTAGGATTATGCGAAAAATTAGTACCTCATACAGCTGAAGCGTGATTGCTGGTTCTACTGTTAAAACCATAACTTAATATTTGCCAGTGGCTTTTAATCAACAATGATAGTGAGTGTGTCTATCTGTGCTGCTAGATTTGGGGTTCCTTGTGAAGAAAACTTCCTGTCTTTAGCTTGCAGCTTGTTTGCTTGAGCACTTTGAATGGTCACTACTCACTACTGCTTTTGTATCCGCTGATTAAGCCAATTCTCATGGATTCTCTGTTTATTACTAGTGATAATTTCTGTGAATGCTATGCACATTTTATTTGGATTAATCCTTCAGCATAAGTTATGATTAACTAACATCTCTTGTCTCTTTAAAGGTGGGAGATAGATGTCAAGTTCAACCAGGAGATAAAAGAGGCGTTGTCAAATATGGAGGCCAAGCAGAAAACCTAGGTCCTGGCTTCTGGGTTGGAGTTCAATATGATGAGCCACTAGGGAAACATGATGGAACGTAAGTGACAAATTCTCTTTATTAATTTGCATGACAAACTTTAGATTTATGGCCAAACATGTACTTGCATCAATGCTTGCTAGAAGTCCTCTTTACTAGTGTCTTGTACACATCTTATGAGTTGCAAACCTTCTATTTTATGGCATATTCATCCTCGTTTATTCTGTCACAGTGTTCGGGGAACTCGTTACTTCAGTTGTCCCCCTCTTCATGGTGGGATGCTTAGACCTGACAAAGTACAGGTGTGTTTCACATTACACTTGAAATTCAATCTCTTCACTACTTGGCATTTTGCAGTTTATCGCTTGCCATTGTTGATTGGGTTTAGAGTTTACATCCTTTTATCTTTGAAAGTAGGAGCCCAACCTTTCTTGAGGTAATGGAGTAGTCTAAGGTGATGATTTAGCTGGTTTATCAGTTTTGAAGAGGCCAGTCTAGATATTCAATGATTTTAAAAGCTAAAGCTTCGTGACATATGAACTTCTCTTCTATCATTCACTTCGATCCTAAGTTTGATGGGGAAGGGATGTGTTCTATTCTCGTATCGCTAATCAATCTTGCTTGAAATTCTCAACTTCATCCTTACATAGGAAATATTGATGGGAAAATTTTGTCTCTCTCTTCCATGAATTCTAATACAATGTACCTCCTAGATTGCACAGAGGACCATGTCTCAACTGTCCCATACTCCCAAGTTATATAAGATCTTAGAGACCCCATGCTTCATGTAGAGACGGTTTCACTGCACCTACATATGATGTTAGACATTTGACAGACATGAGATCTTGCATCTGTATATAATGTTCACATGAGATCATGCATTTGATGTCCAGATGTTCATCCATGTCTTTTTTTTAATTGGTGGCTAATGTATTCAGTTCCGAATTCTGACTAGTACGTACTTGCAAGCATAAAGGGCTAGGCTTTGGCTGCCATAAACGAGTATATTATTATTATCTTCCTGCTATGCTGATAAAAGTTTGCCAACTTACAGGTGGGAGATTTTCCTGAACGAGATCTATTTGAAGATGATGAGGAAATATAGCTTGTTGCATCTCATTCAAGATGGCTTGTTGCATAATAGCATGCATCTCATTCATTCTTGATTTCTCACCAGCCCTCTTCGGAATGTCCTTCAATGTTTAATCCATCACTGACCGGATATCTGGCTATGGTTGTCCTGTGTTTGGATATTAGTAAAAAGATCATCCATTTGTTTCGCAATTACTTAGTTCAGGGAGCTTTTTGCAATTTGCTATGACTCTTGGCTTCTTGCTGAGACTGTATCCTCACCGTGCCTGGGCTATGCCTATAGCATATACATGGTTCCGTTTTTCGTCCCATCATCATACGAAAGTGAATGTTATGAGACAATCCAACTATGTATATGATGGAGGACCATGTACTCATTTCTAAATATGTAAACAGCGCTCGTACAGGCACTTAGGTAATAATAATGTCATTGGATAACAACTGCTTCTGCTACATAACCCAGTTTGTAAACCCCTCAAAACAGGGTGAGGAGTAGCCCGAGTACATGGAACGTTCTTAATAACAACTACATACTAGTATTATACACGTGATAACTATGCATCTAAACTCTTAACAAGCAGACTGGAGACCAAACTTCCAACTTGCGGCATCGGCCATCTCAAATCTGCTAATAGGAAATACGTGCTCTCTCTATTCTGTCAGCAGCATCGGGATTTCATCACGAACGGGAGCTGGAAGCTGCAAAACACGACGGGTTATCAGATAGAGAACAAATACCAGTAGCAAAGAAGGAATGAGAGGAACAAGTAGGATCATGCAACTAAGATTCATCCTCCTCAACACGTAGCAATTGAAGGATCGTCTACAGACAGATCTACGCGTTAAAAGAGCAGTTTACAGATAAATTTGTAGTTTACTAGCAGACTAGCAGTAACAAAAGGGAAATTTCTCAGCAAAACAATGTCAACCCACAAAGGATAGCAAGAACAAAATGTGAAGTGTCTCAGAAATTTCTAGCAGACAACAACAAAGCCTTAATATTGCAACCCTAAATGAGAGCGAGAGTGACATTCATCAAACAAAGCAATCGATATGTCTAGACAAGTAAAGAAGATGGTCACTGACACTTGGATAGTGTTTTACAGATTTCGCCTTCTTGTATGCTTAGACATTTTTTAGCCATGCAAGGAGATTATAAGTTTATAACACTCACTCGACCATATATTAAGCATTCCAAAGTTAAAAAGTCAAGAATTGCATGATCTCGCTCCTACCAAAACTCAATCAACTCGATAACTCATCCATTAAAAAACAATTAACTAATTTGGTCAGAACCCTCCCTCTTAGACATTCCTCCCAAATGTAGGTAAACTACCAAGAAAAGACGAGACAGTAACACGATTCCTCTAAACAAAACTTCCATTTCCGACTTATTGTCCTAATTTCACATTTGTTATCAAACAACACCAACTTCTTTAGACTCCCTCAGCAGTAAAATTCCTCTTAAAACACCAATTGATGAGACGTAGACACACTCAAACCACACATAAGCACTCCAACCGTAACCATCTTCCCATATGTTACGCTAAAAACCTAATTTCCCGATAACCCTCCTCCGTCTCATTGCTCAATTTAGACTACCAACAAAAACTAAACGAGCTGGATAAACAGGTTAGGTTGTCCACCAATATATTCCTAAATCCTAATGTAATCTTATCATCACACCATCAATCCTATTACCCGAAACTAATCCATTCCAACACCTCGCCAGCTCGACTCCTCTAATAGAACCATCCGTTTCAAAACAACCCTCCTAATTCAACATTTCCGGTTACACAAACGCTAATTACTCCGAAAAAATCACTTCATTTCGATTGAATCACCATCTATAACAAACATATGACCATATAGCATTCTATAATGTTCGTAGATACCGTCCTAATTCAATATTTTTCGCCAAACAACGACCCAAAACTCGAATTCTTCTAACGATGATTTCGATTTCCATGGCGACAATCATCCTACCATTAAATCTACTACGATTATTAAACTCAATCATCAAATTAGCAAACTTTGATTAAGAATTGAGCTACGCATTATAATTCAATAATCAATAATCAAATTAGCAAACTTTGATTAGAAATTAAGCTGATCAAATTAAACAATGCATTGTGAACTAATAATTATGAAATTAACAACCACAATCACACCAAAACTCCACCAAATTAGGTAAATCAAAATAAACAAACGTAACGAAGAAGTTGGAAGTTACCTCAAAGATAAGTTTCCTAGTCAAGGCGACATTCTTACGGCAAGAATGAACAGTCTTGAACTGGTCAACACCAAGCTTCTTATTCAAGATACCAACCTGAAAATAAATCGAATCGGACGGCGGCAAATCAACCTTAATCTCATCAACATCGAACCAAACGAAGAACCTCTGCACCTGAATCCCCTTCAGATCAGTAATCGACCCGTACTTCAACGTTCCGGTGATCCGTGTATCGTAATAAACAAGATAATCAAACTTGATGTAACATTTCTCGGAAAGCTCCACCTCGAATTTGCCGTCATCTTCGGAGAGAGAGTAGCTCTTGACGCAGTCAGGGAGGAGTCCGGCGGGAAGGCCGTAATTTGGGAGGAGTTCGTACACAGACGGTGGTTCCGACGGCGAGGAGAGAGAAAGTGCGGTGGCGGTGGGGGAGGAGATGAAGAGGAGAGAGAGTGTGAATAGTAGGTAGGGTTTTATTAGTTGTAACGCCATTGTTGAATTGAATTTTTGATATGAATATGAAAGCATCAAGTTGAAGTTTGATGAGTGAGGAGAGAGAAAAAAAACTTGCTTTTTTTTGGGTGGTGGATAATTGGTGGAGTTGGGTTCGGGTTTATATAGGCGATTTTGAGAACCGGATTATTCGGGTCGGTCCAACCGGATATTGGGATTAATTAATATTATTTTAGAGTAATTCACTTTAATTTGTTGTGGATAATAATGACAAAATTAATTATTTTGTTTATATGTGGTATACGTGTCTCCTGGTCATTTATGATCACAGCCGCCCTAAAGGATATTGTTGGGCTTTGGACTTTTACTCTATTGGACTTAAAAATGGTTGGTTTATGGGTTTATGATAGTTTGTTTCTCTTTGGTTTTTCTGGTACATATGATTGTGATAGGAGTATAGGACTATGCAACGGCTAATGTTTCGGGGGTGGGGATGTGAAGATTCAAAACACGGTACAATCCTTTAGCAGGTTAATTTAGTAATCATTACTAAATCGACGTTGATCTTTTTTTTTGCTCTTTGGTGTTTGTTGTTCTTATCAAATTGCTTGTGAAGATGTGGAGATGAAAATCAGTTCTATGTGTAAAACTTCTCGTGTGTTAGTGTAGTGTTGAGAAGTCACACATCGAGTGTGGAGTAGAAAAATGTTGCATTATTGGTCCAGTTGAAAGTTCCGTAAATGGACAACTTGTGAAAGGATTTGTATCAGGTTTATTTGTTACTTTTAAGAACTATCGCCATCTCTTTATATAAAAGCCATTTCTTAAGAAGAAATTGTGACTTTACATTAGCATTACAATTGTGAACATTATGTAGGTCACATGTACAATACATCATCCTCAAATTGTAGATCCTCAAACAAGGTTGGTGGGAAGTATTTGTCAACAATATTTGTGACTAATTACATTTCTATCGGACAAGTTTGATGATGTTTATTGTTACTACTTTACAGAGTTTAGTCAAAAATTATACACTGACTACACTAGCTATCAGCCTATCACAATTAACAAATCACGGAGTATACGTCAAAAAAAGTAAAAAGAAAAAAAAGTCACAATAAACTCTCTGACATCTGACCTGGTGATGGACTGATAGGCTTGGGCCGGCCCAATGGACTCAGAAAGAAGTTACAACCCAAATTGGTAGATTGCATCAATGCTATTAAGGGGGCCTCATCGTTGACAGTTTGACACCCATTTTTGTGATGTTGTGACCTGTGACGTATCCTTGACGTCTCAACCTCAATGTAAGGACTAAAATTATACACATAAATTTTCCCCATCAAGGTACTCCATCAACGACCAACTACTCCTCATACGGAGTAATGATTCATGCACAGACGTACTAGTTCTGCTAGTAATATTACGTTACCGACTTCTCTTATACGTTGATGTTCCTTATTTATCTCACTTACCTAAATACGGGTAATTGTTTTCTTAGTTTTTGCAACAAAGTTCATTAAGTTAATCAAATCGCAATTCGCAAGTGTTGGACACTCACACAACTACACAAGATCCAATTTTCTATGCATGACTCATAAGAGCCATAGCACCTTGCAATCACAAGTTACAAACACAATCAACATTACACTACGTAAGAAACTGCCAGGCTGAAACATTATCCTGACAAATAATATGGGATCATGTATATATAGATTGTGCATCTTAACAATCTATAAGATCAGAAATAATCATGACATATAATATGAGATCAAGTGTATAGATTATACATCTTAACCATCTATAAACCTGGAAAGATGAGTAATTCTTTAATCTCCGGTGCAGATTTAAATGATAAAATGGAATGTGAAACACCAGATCAAGACTCCGTAGAACATTTGAGCTATCAACCATCGTTTGCCCGCACCACCGTTACTCGGACCCTTGGCACTTGTTGTACTGGTGCTATCCGAAGGTTTGGCTGCAAGCATCAACACATTTCAGTTTAATAAAAACACCTTTTTTGGCTAAATTTGATTATTGCAGAGAGGCTCTTGTCTAAGCAAAAATATACGAGTAGGGGCTAGAAAATGTGCTCTAGATCTACATTCAGCTCACTTACCTCCAGAAGCGGGGGTGCTGCTGTCCGTACTCGTTGCACCAACACCACCACCTTGTTTTGCAAAATCAGTGAAGACCTTAGCATCTGGAGAATTGGGTGCCAAGTGCAGAAGGGCTGCAACAAGCAGATACTATATGAGTATTATTACATGATTCTACAGAATATGCACAAATTCATTTAGTGTAACTAGTGAGGGTATCCTTACAAAAAGCACTGTAAAACACTTGTAATTATCAATTAATCGACACTGAGAGATGATACACGTACACTTTACTTTCATACACCGGCCTTAGTATAGTATTATCTGTTCATCTCATAGGTTCATGCTTTAACTTTTATCCAAGAAGATGTTTGATATATACATATTCTAATTTCTTCTACATGAAATGTACGTGTAACATTTCTCTGCATGAAATCAGACTTAAAGATCACACTAGAATGAAAAGAAGCTAAGATTTACCTGGGCATTCTGATACATCTCCATTTGGCGATTTACATTTATCAGGAAGGCCAAGAGCTAAGGTAGCATTGACTTTCAGACCAAGGCTAGGATCATTTCTATCCCTAACTAGGATACACAGACATTTCTTGCTAGTCTTAAGCACTTGAGTAAGCCCTTTACAACAGTCCATTGTCGGCATCTTCGCCTGGCCACCAACATAAGGAATACATGTTGAGAGACCAACTAACTGGTTTAAGCACTCATTTTTGTCCTTCTGTAAGTCACATGTACCTAAATTCACAAGCATCAGCAGAACTAAGCAACAATATACGCCAACTTCTCTGTATGTTCTTGCCATTGCAGACAGCAAGTAGTAAACAGTAAATAGTAAATACCCAAGAGTAAGGGTAAGTTTTTCTTCAGCTCTGTTGCTGTTGTGAGCCAAATCTATGGCTTGTGAGTTGTGGCTTTATAAGTGTGCATAAAGTGAGCCAAGTGGTGAGAGACAGATGTCAACAGATCGAGGAGCGCGAAAGCGAGTGTAAAGGGCACTAGTGTCTGGGGATGTGTGATTGTATGGTAGAAGGTAATTATAACTTATAAGTCATAGCTACCAAAAATGTCACTAATCAGAGATTTAATATGTGAAGAGGACAGTTTGGCCTATATACACTTTCTGTTCTGTGTATTTTAACTGAGTTCTGCACAGGCAATCACAATCTTACAGTGGATTTTACCATTCCTGTCATCTGCAGAAAAGCATTTGGTTTAGCATTATCTAATCTAAGTATGATTTAATTGGGACCCAAAATCATAATCAATACATTCTCTGCAATCTCCATCTGATTGGCAAAAAACACATTGTCAGAACATCAATCATGGCACTAGCCATTAGTTACTCTTCCGGCATTCTACTTTCCAGTGAAAGGAGTAGGTGAGTCGTTTAGTGGGAAGTATGACTAAGGCCCTAATCTCACCTTTTTCCTCACACCAAGTTTATTCTTGAGTCTTAACCTTTTGAGGATTTTATCAAAACAATGTACCATCACTCTTTCAACTCATATATATGTCCTAAACACGCAATTTTACGTCTATGTTAAGGTAAAGGGCAAAATTCTCATGCAAGAACAGAAAGGACAAATTCGAGTGCCTTAAAATTGAAAACAGGACGACCATTTACTAATTCACCAAAAAAAAAATGACTAGAGAAGGATTTTGATGAGCATATCAAAACTCTAACAACCTCATGCTAAAACTACCAATGCATTAAAATGAGACCTAGAAACCAGAGAGTCCTACAATGGCTGGAGGACAAGACAGCAAGGCTATAGGTTGTGTTATATTCAACATAAATACCCATCTTGGACAATAATAGAATAGCCTTGTGTTGACACCCAATTCAATATTGTTTCATGTACTATGTTTAAATCCGATTCCTCCCAATAAATAATTAACAGTTTAACCAGTGTCATTTGATGATCTAGGTGATATGCTACACAGGACATTAATCTTCAAATCACCAAAACATTTGACATAAGACTAAGTTTGCAACATTACGATAGCACTATACACAACAGAACAAAGTTACTTCCCGACCCATATACAAGATTTCGTTCTCTACATATACATAAATAGTTCTTGAAGGCCGTGATTACGGTCACCAAGCAAAAATAACAAGACTGTGAATGCATTATGGACACATTTCCATTTTCAGCTGGCGCCGCCTACAAGCAATATAAACGTGTGTCCTTTTTCACCTAAAACTAGCTAAGTGACGTAGCATTCACCAGCATACCACAAATGACTACTACTAATCAGATGAGTACTACATTATTGTAGTTAGTTTATATTGAATGCTGGGGATAAGGAGGAGATAACAGTTGGGAACCTTCAAATTAATAACAAGTTATAATCATGTGTCAATCATGAATAGTCTTACACACACACATACATCTTCATCATAGATCAAGATCAGAGCTGGACCAACACATTTAATAATTTGATAACCACTTGCACTAGATTTCACCCTTCAAATCTAAGAAGCAGATGAAAATATGGCAAGGGATTTAATAACTTATGGGAGCATGCGTGTTACCTTTTTCAGACTGACAGTGACAGGAAGAAACGGCACTGCAGTGTCGACACTGACCCGTTTTATGTGATCATCAGAATCTGCAGTCCGATGTAAATCTTATGCTCAGCTCAGCTGCTTGTTGTCAGGTTTAATCTGGCCAACAAAGGGTACGTGATCAGTAACATTTTTCTCCAGTGACAGTAAAAGTGAAAATATAATCATTTTCGAAAAAAGGCTTGGTATATATGCAGTTTTTATACCCCGGGACATTTCTAAGTGAGTAGGATCCCCTCTGAATCCAAAAGCTTAAGCCTTTCGACAGAGGTACAACCACGCTTATAAATCGTTTCCACTGTACTTATCAGTATCGTATCCCCACATCGTGTCACACCCAAGATCAATCAAAAAGCTAACATTTCCACACACATCATCTCATCAAAGACAACATCTATTACGGAGTATGAAACTTCTCGATCACGGAAGAATACAAATCAATCTATCAAATTAATTCAACCAAATCATCAATTATATATCCGACTCCAACACCTAAGCCACCAACAAGTATACAAATGTTGCTTTCGTCGTAATTGCTTGTATTTATAGTTATTAAAATATAGCATGAAAAACCCTAATCATTTTGGTGATGCAAAGCTTCAAATTAATTAAAAATCTGCAATGAATAGTAGAAAAAACAAAGCGCAATTGAGCGGAGAGGTAAAACTGAGAATATTAGAGTGAAGAATTACCGATTACGCATAGTAGATTGTCCGATTGCGTCAGCTTGGAGTTTAATTTTTGAGATGCTGCTGACCTAAACGCTGCGTCTTACTTTCGTTTGAATCCCTTTTTCCGCCAAAATACTACTCCAAAATCCAAATGGTGTTATTTCAAACGCGCCATAGTGGTTATTTTTTGGGTTAAATTAAAATTGTGTGTTGGTTAAAACCGGTTAACCGATTAGCGGGTAAACCCTCCTTAGTAAACATGCCCAATAGCCCTATGCACTTCATAGCTCAACCGAGTGAGTATGATTTTACACTCTCGACCGTAATTTGTGAGTTGCCCTTCTTAGATTGCGCCTAGCTAGTTCGAGGAAGCTCTTGTAGGTTGTTGCATTTGCTCAACTTGCTCGGGTTGGGATACCGTCTTTTCTTACAATGGAATTTTCAATATATATCGGACTCTCAAGTGTCCGTGTACCTTTCATATATTAGGGATATATAAAGTATGGCAATGCCTCCTCCGTTACTTTTTTCTCTTGACTAATAGAATGTCATTATGACTTTTCATGCACTTGTTCAAATAATTTGATACTCGAGAGTGGGAGATGCTATGGTCACTCTCTTTGGGAGAGTGATAATGAACACTCCATTTTTCATTTGTTGTAATTTATGTTTGTTGCAATTAATGCTATAAGTAGATGAATATTTTATTGCTCAATAGCCAATAAAAGATAGAGTGTCCTTGATCACTCTCTTTGGAGAGTGATCATAGCATCCCTCTAGATTAACTTGCTTAATGTAGCATTATGTTGTCTTTAGTTCCTACAAATGTGTCTAAAATTTCCACCCATAATTGCTAACGTACTCATTTATTGTTAAATCTTGTGTCTCCTCTTCTCAGCAATAGAAAGATAAGTTTTAACCTTCACCATTAAATTACGACTTACGAGTGTACATGAGCCTCTCATATGCTCGAATTCTTTTTACACATAAAGACGCGTGTTATATTGATGTAGCATTCGTCCTCCTCAAACTGCCTATCGACTACAAGAGTATATATGTATGTGAGATAGTGAGATACTAGCAACAAACTCAAGCTTTAACGCAATTTTTCGTTTTCACATCTCAAGTCTTAGTTTTGCTTGTTTGATGTTCCATAAAGGAGAACTTTTCTCTCATATGTTTTTTTTGGTTTGATTGATTTTGAGACACAAATATGATTTTCTCTCTCATATATATAAGTAGATGTTAATGTTGTACATTTTTCTCTAGAAACAAATATGATGTTGGTCAGTTTGCTCATGTTCGAAATCAATGCTAGCTCTTGAATGGCATGCTATTTGTGTATAATTTCATTATCATGGAAAACAGGCTATTTAATGTGATTTAATCTCAATCTATTGTAAATTTCCTTTTGTGAATGCAATTACTTGATGGTGCCAGGAAACTGAAAATTCAAGGGCATTTTGATGAATGATGATGATCGAATGTCTCTAGTTAATACCCTCAACGTAACGTTAAAAGAAAAAACCTGAGACGGGCCAATTCATGTGTATAAGTTCCATAGTCGGTCAACGTATTTGTGAGAATCATGGTTGGCCTAACGGTTAGACAATTAACGTGCATGGGGTTTACAATTTTACCGTTGTAATCCTCGGCGTTGTGGCCATGAGAGGATGTGGCAAAGGTAATACTCCCTCCATTTCTTTACGTATTCCGTTTTCGGCAATTTTAGTCAATTCTTTACGTTTCTATTTTGGGAAAGTTTAAGTCATTTAAAATTCCAAATCTACCCTTACTAACCCCTTAACCCCTTACTAACCTAGGCCACTTAGTATAATAAACTCACTAATTTAACTCGATTACTACTAACATTTCCCTCCCTTGTTACTCCAACAACCAAATTATTTCACCCACCCAACACAAATTATCATTCCCAACCCATTTACAACCCACCCTCTCCCTCACATTCATCCAGCTCATCATTTTCTCTATGCTCTTACTCTCTCCTCTAAACTTCCCCAAAAGTTTAGTCTTTCCTCTAATCTGAGAATGAATCTATACTCTCTCCTCTGAAAATCTCCGGCTCCCATCTCGCTCCTTTAAACCTTACACATACGAGCACCCTACAAAACGAAATAAAAGCAAATCTGGCTTTTCCCGTTTGAATACAAAAAAATCTGAGTTTTTTTTAAGGAAGAAGTTGGGGCTTTTTTTTGTTAAATGAGCATCTAAAAATCTTTAAAAATCAAAACGAAGAGTCAAAAATAAAGAAATCTGGGTTGGGTTTTAAATTAATTTTTTTTTTCTTTTCGATGATGGTAGGAGTAGTATGATTTGATGATGATGAATTGATGATGATGATAGGAGGTTGGTTTGTGTCGTTGATTTTCTGGGTTCGTCAATGGATTTGGGGATTTCAATACGTATTTCTTTCAAATATACAAAAGATGTAAAACTTCAAATACCCGAAGGGGTATTTAAATACATGTTTCTAAGGAAAATAAAAATAATAAAGAAATTCATATACCCAAAGCGGTATTTGAATACATATTAAATCAAAAATAAAAAGTTCAAATACCCGAAGGGGTATTTAAGTATGTATTTCTATACAATAATTAAAAAATACAAATACCCAAAGGGTATTTAAATACGTATTTATTAGAAATATACAATAAATAAATAAAAAATCAAATACCCGAAGGGGTATTTAATTAAGTATTTCTTTGAAAAATAAAAATATAAAAAAAAAAATCCTTATACCCGAAGGGGTATTTCAATACGTATTTCTTTGGAAAATACAAAAAATAAAAAATTTAAATACCCGAAATATTTAAATACGTATTTCTTTGGAAAATACAATAAAAATTCAAATTCAAATACCCGAAGGGGTATTTACACCGTATTTCTTTGGAAAATACAAAATATAAAAAAAATCATGTACCCGAAGGAGTATTAAAACAAAAAATAAAAATTCAAATAAACCGAAGGGGTATTTAAACACGTATTTCTTCGAAGAATACAATAAATAAAAAAATCAAATACCCTAAGGGGTATTTAAATACATATTTCTAAGGAAAATACGGTAAATACAAAAATTCAAATACCCGAAGGGGTATTTAGCTTCGTATTTCTTTGGAAAATACAATACATAAAAAAATCATATACCCAAAGGGGTATTTGAATACATATTAAAAAAATTCAAATAACCGAAGGGGTATTTAAATACGTACTTCTTTGGAAATACAATAAATAAATACAAATCAAATACCCGAAGGGGTATTTGGATTCGTATTTCTTTGGAAAATACAATAAATAATAAAATTAAAATTTCCGAAGGGGTATTTAGTAGGGGTGAGCAAAAAAAGCGGGTATCCGGAACCGGACCCGGACCAGCTTAGGACCCAGCGGGTCCAGAACCGGACCCGTTGTGGACGGGTACGGGTCCGGGTCCAAAATTTTAGGACACGTTGGCAACGGGTCCGGGTCCTAAAATTTTGGACCCGTTACCCGCCGGGTACCCGTTGCTCAACGGGTTCAAACGG
>JBBYHQ010050722.1:0-31840 GCA_038382645.1 Spergularia azorica | reverse complement strand
GACGACAGTGAACAAAATCTTCATCAAACTCATGGTTGTTTGTTGGTATGAATGTGTGGGTTGAGAATTGAATGATGAAAAACTTGTCTTGGCATGGTCTGTTTATATAGGAGATGGGAGGGTCGTTCTATGGTAATTCTAATCCGAATCTGATACAAACAATAATTGGCAATTGTATGTTAATCCTAATGCGAATCTGAGATATGAACGATACTTTGGCCATTGTATGGTCATCCTAATCCTAATACTGATCAAGGATGAACAAACCTTTTGTTATTTTATGGTAAGTACGCTTTTTGACTTGGTGATCCGGTAACTTTGTGGATTCTCATGAGGATAGTCGGTTTACTCAGAGAAACGGACTGACAAATGGTTATATATGCAGAATATAGGCATTGTCAGGGGCGAATCTAGCCCCAAAAACTTGGGGTAGTCTTTTTAGTACAAGTTAATTTTTTTCCTAGTTTTGGGAATTTTTTTGGCAATATTTTAACGTTTTCGGGGAATTTGGGGTAGCCGGTGCACCCCAGGCTACCCCCTAGATGCGCCCCTGGGTATTGTACATATGTATGAATGCTGATTTTTCTTGCAGGAAATCTCATCATACTCCGATCCTAATTTGACTTCTCTCCATTCTTTATACGAGTATTTGTTACTCGCTTGGTTTTCAAGTTGTTTAAAAGAACGAAACAAACGCTAACTGTTAGAGAACATGTGAGATGTGGATAATATCCCACATTGGAGAAATAGGAGACTGGAGACTTGTTTATAAGGTGGTGTGTTACTCCTCCTAATACTAGCTAATTGGTTTTAGGATGGAACCCCACCAGATTGTGAGATAGTCTTCCACGAGGGGGCCGATATGGGCCCACGACGACTCTGACATGGTATCAAAGCCCAAGATTAGTCTTGGGTTCGACGATCTGGTCCATGGATTTATCCAGTTTGGGAGCCGGTGAATTTGATTGAGGTTTGACCTTAGATAGGGGCTTTGCGAATTGCCCTGACCCGGGCAAGGGCGTTTGAAGAATTTGGGAGTAACGAATTTAATGGGCTCACATGTGAGGAGGGGTGTTGGAGTGACAACGGCCCACATGTGAGATGTGAGATAATATTCCACATTGAAGAAAAAGGAGACTGAAGACTTGTTTTATTAGGTGGTGGGTTACTTCTTCTATTGACAATTGGTTTTAGGATGAAATCCTAACAACTTGAAGCTAATTTTCCACGAGAGGGCCGATATTGGCCCACGGCGACTTTAACGCTAACAAAATATATAAAACATATTCAGAGAAGCTTACAAATTATAACAAGATTGCAAAAAACATCAAATCCTTTTTTTTTTTCGGATAATACACAAGTCAATAACCACAATTCTTTGACTTGCACTAGCTTTTCCTGTTATAGTATGCCATTGTAATCAATTGGAAATGGGAACTTATAAACTTTCCTTTTTAGGAAGTAAAATATGTATCAAATAACATGTAAATACGACCAAAATAGAGAATTGATTGCTTCTTGCCGCCGTTTAGTTGCTTCGGCGTTCGGTGTTGTTGTCGTGTCGTATTGTCTTCATCAGACATTCTCGATTCTAGTGTCTTGTTCCAAATGACATGTGTACCCCTGCCAAATTACACCATATTATTATCGCAAATAAAAAATGAATACGTTACCTCCATCCAATTTCCGATTCGTTAGACACTTGAACCTTTTTTTATAAAGCGAATATAAAATGGATTTCATGTCTACGTCCTAAAATAAAAAACCACTCGTCTTCAGCTAATATTGGCGATAATCCAATAGAAGATGAAACTACGGCGGTGACGTGTCTTAGAAGACAGAATTTTGACCAACAAATGACATTTGCTTCAAAAACTTCTCTTTAAAGTTTAAAGTACTAAAGTTAATAAAGAAAAGACTAGTTGATTCATTAAATTTTCAAATTTGTTAATGAGAGTAGCCAAAATTTGGAACATTGAACCTAATGCCCCATCTAATCAAGTACAGTAATTACTAATTAGGAAAATAATTACTGTGATTGTATTTCATACTCTTTAAACACCCTCCTAAATCACCCAACGGCTTCTCTCTTGCTTCACTCTTCTCTCTCTTTCTCTCTTCTTGAACAAGCAACGAGAAGAAGAAGATGAGCTCTGGTGCAGGAACCAGTACTTTTATCATCAAATGGATCAACTTCCTCACTATGGTAACTCTTTTTTCACTTTACTAACAGTAACTTTTCAGCTCTTACTCCAATTTCTCATTTCTACTATCCATTGTAATGCTGTTATTATCATTCAAATTTCTGTTGAATTTTATTATAAGCTTTGTTTATGTTATCTTTAATCTGGGTTTTGTTTATTTGATCTAAAATGAATTGGGTTTACTCTAAATTTGGAAAATTATAATTTTCTTTGCCAATATCATGCTGCTGATTAGCTACTATATTAAGCATTCACATGAGGATCAAGGTTGGCGTAGCCGTTACGAGATCAACCTGCCCGTGGGTTGTACCGGGTTTAAATCCTCATATCCGCACCCCCGCAACATTAGCCGCTCCCATGTACCAAAAAAACTATATTAAGCATTCACATGCAATTATTTCCCTCTATTTTTGACTAATTTTGTATTTATTTGTAATGGGAATTTGGAAAGATTGATTTTTGATGTGAAATGTGAAATGTAATGCAGTTAATAGCATTAGGTGTGGTTGGATTTGGGATATGGATGAGTAGTCACACTGATGGTTGCAGAAAATCCCTCACTCTTCCTGTTCTTGCTCTTGGTGCTTTTATACTTGTGATGTAAGCTTCTTATTTCTTATTTTCTTTTGAGATTGCTCGATTTTTAGCTGAAGAAGTATGAATATTGAATAATTTTTGAGAGCAGGTATAAAGTTTTGATCTTTTTGGGTCTTACAGATCATTAATTGGATTCTTAGGGGCATTGAAGAGGAACTCCATCTTATTGTGGATTGTATCCTTGGAATTTTATTGGCAATTTACTGTTAGGGTTGGATTTTGTAATCGTTGTGACAAATGTTTCCTTGACCTTTGGTTTTTCTCAGTATTTGATACTCTTGTGCTTGATACTTGTGGCGATTTTGATCTTCACCGTCTTGGCGTAAGTATATTTATTAGAACCCTAAGTTGTTTGTCTTTCTAATTTTTGTTTATACACTCACTATTTGTGTTTGCTGCGTTGGGCGATTTTCTTGTTTTTCACCAGTTCTTTAATGACAATTGAGAGCTTGACAAGTATATATCTTCAATTAGTCTTAGTTGGAAACTTGATAAGGAACAACAACATCACTGATCACCCTTAATGCCTGCTGTCTGTTGAACGTAAATTAGTTCGGGTTGTCGATTGATGTTCTAATCCAGAAGAGTAGTAAACTAAACCAGATTTAATAGTAGCAGTGAGATTAAGATTTTGGTGATTTTTGAGCTTGAATGTCTTCGTTTTCTTACCCACTTGCTGGTGGGCTTTGCCTCTATGAGGTTGTCAAGCAGTTCATGTAGCCTAGTTATGCATAGCTTGTGAAGCTGACTTGGTTGGGTAATAGTGTTGTATTGAAGACAGCGGTTTTCTTTCGGGGCACACATTCATAGATGTTTAGATTTTCGATTTACTCTGTTTTAACTGGGAAAATGTATAGGTTTCATGCTGTTATATACTTATATTCTCTTTGCAATGTGCCATTCACCTGAGAAGTTTGATTGATCTTTTCTTTGACACAGTTTTATTGTGACAAATAACGGCTCAGGACACAAAGTAGCTGGATTAAGGTATCATCTGTTATCAAGTTGTGCTCTTTGACCTTATTTTGAGGTTTTACTGAGTAGTGACTGTCAACTTAGAAGATCTACTTGAAATAATGTACTTGCTCTGATGCCATCTTTCATTTAAGTTTATTCTTTTGTCATGTGATCAGATATAAGGAATATCAATTGCTAGATTATAGCTCGTGGTTTCTGAAGGAAGTAAGCATTTTCGGACTCATAACTCCAGGTGAACTACTTGTTATTAAGTTGCAAATTCTGTGAATGTTAGTTCATGTTTTCTCTTTTCAGTTAAATAGCAGTCATAACTGGAAGAATTTGAAGGTCTGTCTTGTGAAATCTGAGGACTGCGCAAATCTATCCAAGAAGTACAAGGTCTGTTGTCAAACTCCTTGAACTTTATTCCCTGCATCCGGATTCCGGAGTCACATTTTTAGGCTTTTTGTGAAAGAAAATATAAGAGAATAAAGAAGAAAAAGTTCTTACTTCATTTGTTCAGATTTTCTTAGTACATCCATTACATCTATTGTAGAAATTGCACATTCGCTATTTCTTTTGTGAAAGATATTCTCTTTTTGTGTCCAGCGCAGACTTTGAAGCAGTATAAAGCAGCCAAATTGAGCCCCCTTGAGGCTGGGTGTTGCAGGCCACCATCTGAGTAAGTCCTTGTTACACTAAAGGCTTTTGACTTTCAAATTATCAAAGCCATTGTAGACATTAATATACCTGTCTGGCTGAGTGGCTGTCTCTGCACACCCTCGGCAACTGTTGAAGTAGCATAGCGGAAATGTATCCTAACAGCATGTGTTGATTGTAGTCTCTCCCCTGGTCCTGATCGCTTGTCATATAGCAATGAGGTCACATACTGTTTAGCTACTGTGATGTGTGTTCCCTGAAGTTGTTGAAAGTTGAAAGTGTACATGTACTTTTAGTGTGATGGCATGGTGTGATAGCACCATATATCTGTTAAGGTATAAAACCATTGTCGGGTACCAGGACTTTAACCTGTCTCTGATATCATGCGAAGGAACCAATTCAACCAAAAGCCTAAGCTGATGGTTGAGGGCCCGACAATGGTTTTATGCCTTACGATTTCTAATTTCTCGTTATTAACCGTAGGATGTTTGTCTGACATGGGTGTAATGAGGAAATCACAGACTTGAACTTAAAACCTTCTAACGACCTGCTTGCCATACGTTTGCCAGGTGTGGATATCCTGCTGTAAATGCTTCGTTTTATGATTTAAGCTATCACCCTGCTAGTTCCAACAAAGACTGCAAGCTATACAAGAACTCCAAGACTGTCAAGTGCTACAACTGTGATTCCTGCAAGTAAATACCACTCAATCACCTTACTCTATCATTTTCACCTTATGATTCTTTCCCTTTGCTCACTTGGGTTCTAATTTTGTTCCTCCAGGGCAGGAGTTGCTCAGTACATGAAAACCGAATGGAGGGTGGTTGCGATATTCAACGTGGCCCTTTTCTTTGTCCTGGTAAGACACAAGATTACGACACACATAAATCTGTTCATAATCTGATGTCTACATCAGCAAATATGAAAACAAAACTTATATGTTTATGCCTTAGTTTTTGTCTTTGTGATGCTAATTCTTAGTTATGCACACTGTCAATACCCGTACTAAATAGTGTCTTACACCTTTCCTACCTTGGATCAGTCGATCGTGTACTTTGTGGGATGCTGTGCGAGGCGGAATGCTGGCACTAGCTCTAAAGATTGACGAACAAACACTGCATCTGATATTCGTATTGGACATCATCTCTGACAAGACTCGATTCCGAAGCTAGAAAAGGATCCGCCTTCCTCTAGAACGATTCAAGCACGACGTCTACCGATCTACATGGAAAAGAAACAGATGAGACCCACAAAAAAAAAAGAAAAAAATCTCCTTTTTGTTAATTTTGTTCTCTTTGTAAAATCTTGAGCATGAAGATGATGTACAGATTATTTCTACTGCGTTCCAATAACAATCTCTAGCATTTAGTGTCACTATCGACTCTAATATGTCACGTTCCTTTTTTTGTGTTTCTTTTCAAATCCTCGATAGTCGACACCAACACATGTGTCTAGTTTGGTATTCAGTTTCTCATACTTAGGGCGACGAATAACTCTTCACTATTTCGGTAAACAATAACACTTTAAACTTTACTAGTGATGAACTGATAATAACTCTACACAAATTTAGCGATATTATTCATTTGTTCAACACGAGTGTAATATAAAGAATTGACAATTCTCGGGAAATCTTTTACAAATAATGATTGGTCACCCACTCAGTCACTCACCCTATAAACAAAGACCCAAGTTCGAGCCTCACCAACAGCAGGAGAACAGAATTGATTCGCCAAATAATAAGGGGTCGTTATTTGTCGAACTTAAACCCTTGAAAAACCCCACATTTCTCAAAATCTCCGAACAAAAAAATCCAAGTCAACAGACTTTTCCGCACATCATTTTTACTGTCGACGATTTGCTTCCAACATTACGCTTATTTCCCAGGTCATCATCTTCACCCTCTTCATTTCTTATGTTCTAATTTCTTGCATTTTGGGGTTTATTTGAATCTGGAAAAGGAAATCTGAACTGGGTTTTTTGTTTGTGATCTTTACCACTTTTAGAATTTGGGAAATAAAGTTGATTTCTTTGATTATTTATTGTATTATTGAAGTAATTAAGTAGTGCACATTAGGTGTTCGATGAAATGTCTAGGAGAGTGGACTTTTGTTTGAAGCTTTAGTGTGAAGTTTCTCAAAGTTGGGATTTTGATTTTGTGTCTCTTTGGTAGCTTAAAGATCTGATTTTTTCAAATGGGGTAGTAAGCTAGTAGTTAATTTTACGCGAAATTGTAATAAAGTTTTGTGCTTGATGTTTTTGTGTATATGTTTTTTGCAGTGATTCTGGTGGTTTGAAGTTCTTTGGAGGAAAGTAAGCCGTTCAAAATTGCTCGATCACTTTGTTTGTGAAATCTGTTTTGTGTACATTGTGTGAAAGCTTCGTGGTGGAATTGGGCGTTTTGCGATTAATATGATTCTTTTGTTAGAAGATTAAGTGTAGGTGTTAGTTAGATTTATTTGGTTTTTCTGAGATGGATGAACTCCTGAAGAACCCAGTATTTGTAAGCCATGCTCTTGCGGCAGCAGGGTCTGTTGCTATAGGAACCACGATTACTTATCCTCTTGATACAGTGAAAACTCTCATTCAAGTTGGTGCTAGTTCCAGCAAACGACTGACTGCTGATCAGGTATTGGACCGGGTTAGATCTTTGTCGGGATATTCAGGGTTGTACAGAGGCGTTACTTGGCTGACATTGGGAAGAGTCACTAGTTTGGGTGCTCGTTTTGGGGTCTATGAAATTTTATCTGCTTACTATAAAGATGGCCGGGTTGATAACTATGTATATGTTTCTGAAGCTCTTTTGGCTGGAATGGCGGCTGGAGCTGTGGAATCTCTCTTAAACTCTCCATTTGAAATGATTAAGCTTCGCAAACAGGTCACTGCAGCTGTTCGTGGTTCCAGCAGTAGTAAGGCAGCGACTAAAAACGCTGTGGCCCCTGTGATCTCAAGGTTATTGCCTGGATATGTAGCACATGAAGTGGCACTTGAACGTACTGTTAACCTCTTATCTGTACTCGCATCAAAAAATCATAATATGGCTGATGCCTTGAAAAATTATCCTTGGACTATTACTGGCTCTGGTAAGCCACCTGGTGTCACTGATGTTAAAAGGCCTTTAGATATCGTCAGATTGGAAGGATGGCGAGCCTTGTGGAGAGGCCTTCGTGTGGGAATAGCCCGTGATTCTGTTTTTGGTGGTGTTTTTTTTGGCAGTTGGCAGTTTCTGCACCTAGCATTGCTGGATTGGAAAGCTGTCAGTATGGATTCGCCTCCTGAGACAAATGATGAAATTAACCCACTTTCTCCTCTAGCTGTTAGTTTGACTGCTGGATTTTCTGGGGCATTGGCTGCTGCTGCTTCTCATGGTTTTGACACTTCAAAAGTCCGAGCTCAGTGCATTGTGCTACCCAAGTATTTGGCTATGGAAAGGAAGTTCCTAAAGTGGAAGCGGCCAGGGAATTGGTTTGAAAGATTTGCTGGGATGCACCCTGCTGATCGCAATGTTTTATTCAGAGGAATATCTGCTAGGATGTCTAGGTGTGGTTTGGCATCATTTCTTCTTGTGGGGAGCTACTTTGTATCTGTGGAGCATCTTGTGGCGAAGTCTTAACTCATTTATGCTGATTATATAATATGATGAACCACTGAGAGCTGGCAGTAGAAATGCTGGAAGCGACTTGGGTCTCCCAACTTGTAATTTTTATAGGGAATATAGGCTAGCTCCTACAACAGAGTAAAAGGACTTAGAAACAGACGAGTCCGGGGTTGTCCCACCCTTTACTTTTGGGTGATGAATTATTTTACGCCATTACATGTTTCCCGTTGCTATCAGTGACAGAAACCATCGTTTTAGTTTCAGCTTTCAAGTAAGCTTCATATGTTTGTTATCTTTTCTTCAAATATATGTTTCCTATTACTAGAGGGTAATTGATTTGGTAGCATCAGCTTGAATAGTTATCCACATTTCAATGATATATTCTGTATTTGACAGATAATTTTAAGTGAATATGATGGCAATAATACTAACTTGTTGTGCTAGTTATAATTGACTGCTACATGCACATCACTATGCCATCACCAGGGTGGTTTCTGTTATGGGGTCATATGAGAAATAACAGCAGCTATCAGCTTATTGCCATCGTCAACTGGTTCAAGATCTGTGCTAGAGTAAATATGCGGGGATGGAAGGGGAGAGGAAAGTGAAAAACCGGAGAGTGGTCCGGCAACCTTCCTTGATTGGGGTATCTTGCCTTGTTCAATTATTATATTTGCATTCATTCCTGAAGATTTGGTTCTGGACTGAATTTGGAGGTATATGTACAGTGCTTATACCATGCTCCAAGGAGCACAAGGAGCATGGTAGTCCTCCTCACAATAGATGAGTGGGGACCATATATTAAAAAATGAAAAATCATTTTAAGTTTGGTCCCCACTCCTTTATTGTGAGGAGGATCACCATGCTCCTTGTGCTACTTGGAGCATGGTATAATTTGCGGTATATGTAGTATGCATGTATTCAAAATACTTCCTTATAAAATTTGGATTTTGTTACTTATTTTGCCTTTATCTGCAATCTGGTATATGCTCACAAGGAAGAAAATCAAAGATCTGGTATTGAATTGCATCTGGATATTACAATCAAATTAAGGCATCTCTTCTTTATGCCATCTAATATTCCAAGTTTCCAAACCCTCCTATCTCTTCCCTTTTTTGTTTCCCTTGGATATAAAATGGAGACTCTCATCAACTTTTTGTGCAAAGTGTTGCTCGTATTCATATGTATAGGTTTCTGCCAATTTTTTAGAGGTAATCTCTTGTTCCTTGGCTATACAGGCAAACTTATGATTGTAGGAGTGATGTTATTGCCTCGTTGGTGATGTTATTTTAAACAAAATCTTATTGTGCCTTGCTGCGACTAACTCTTTTTTAAATTTATCAGGCAACAGAAACGTAAAGATTAAGTTTGCTTGTCGGATTACCAACGCTCTGGCATCTAGCACCAATTTTCTGCACCAGTGAGCTTTAGATTTAACTTTGTAAGTCCTTTGTGAACTCTCTAAGAAATTATTTTTCGGGGAAGGACACAAATGGGGGGAAAGAGTTTCTTCAGTTGAGGGGGTACTCCTTTTTGTGTGTGGAAGTTGTCTCATCCTCCCTCAGTGTGAATTTTTCTTCGTAGTTATTTTTGTATGATTTTTAATTATCCCTTACACCAGCATGATTTTCTTCGTAGCTGTTTTGTGTGTTTAGATTCTCCCTCAATCGTACATCCTTGAATGGTGTCAATTTCTTAGGAGTAACAACTTTCAGCATCAGTTAATGTCCCGTTGATGCAGGATCTGGAACAAGTGCAGCAGATATAGCCACTTTTGTTTGTCACTGATTCCAGTGATTTGTGTCTTAACATGCAGCTCAGGAGATGGTATTTCAGACTATTCTTTCGTTATTTCCCATTCTCTTACTTCTTGGGGTCGCTGCTTTGGGGCTCTCTAGGGCAGAAGGATCAGATTATGCTCACAAGACTATTAAGGTAACAATAACTTTTTATAAGAAAGGATGAAGAAGTTGCTCACTTATTCACCCGAACATTACTTTAACTTGACCTAAAAGAAAAATAAAACCATCACTTTGAATGCTCCACAGACCGAATATGGAGACATATATGATTGTGTAGATTTCTACAAGCAGCCGGCATTTGATCATCCTCTCTTAAAGAACCATTCTTTCTATCCTGAGGTAAGATTCTTTGGATTTATCAAATTCTACAGCTCTCCTATTTCAGATGACAACAAAACTTCTCAATTGTAAGTAATTGATCATTTTGAATAAGAACTGCTCATTTGACATAGCAACACATTTTGGACATATTAGAGTTGAAAGGATTTAGTTGCCCAACGCGTTTCTCTTTGAGTTTGTTTATCGCAAACTTAGAAAGTCCTTATTTGATCTCTTATTGTAGGTTTATGTACCTTTTCATATGAACAAGTTTCTGTGTGTAATTTTGTGTTTAATGCAGATGAGGCCTACTTCTCTGCCTCAAAGGAGTAGAAAGAGTAATTTCTCTTGGAAGATAAATGCAACCGAAACAGATATGATTCGATTGAAGGATGGAGGCTGTCCTCAAGGAATGGTTCCCATTAAAAGATTAAAGAAGAGCAGTGGCCTTTCTGGATCCAAATTATATCCACAACGATCTAAAGCTAAGAATCTGAATGGTGCAACTGATTATGTATCTGGAACTATTGTGAGTTCATCCTCCAAGAATTAGGAAAACTTCTAAATGGCTTTCTTCTCTTTGTCTTCTCTCTAAATGCATTTGTCTATGCTACCTGCATGATGTTTAGTTGCTTGTTGTCTGGGATACTAGGCCATCACCGTGAAGGTTTAGGTGCTTTTATTTTTGGGAAATATTTTGAGGTTTTTCCTCGTGTATCCAGTTTTCCCAATTGTACCCCTTATATATGAGGGTTATTACTTATTACAATGTTCTTGAAGTTACGAAGGAAGCCTCAAGCTTATATTGGTCATGGCACGAGAAAGGAAATTGAGTGGTAAAATGCAGTCGGGCCCTCTCATAGGTTAAGTTTGCAGGGATATAGTTGTGGTGTACTCTACTCGCAAAGGTTTTGAGGAAATTGTTTGTTGTGTCGTTAAAGTTAATGCTGTACTTGTCAGTTTGAGACACATAGGTTAAAATTCTGAATAGAACTAGATATATATAGCATTGTTTGATGTTTAGTAGGATTTTGGTGTTTTGTTTAGGTAGTTTGAGAGTTGAGACTCTTTGCCAGATGCCAAATTTCTATTTCCTGGAAAAGTTTTCCTCTTTATTACTAGGCAGGCCATTGCAAATGGAATTAAAGTTATGCAGCCGTGTTTTTGGCTGTTAATTTTGTAAGAGAATGCGTATGACATGTTCTTCAGACAGCCTTGTTGACTGTTTTATGTTTTTTTGGTTTCTATGTAGTTTGCACTCAGTCAAACTAAAGGTGATCCCTCGAAGATTTATCATGGTGTTGGTGCTATTGTGACTGTTTATAAGCCACGAGTTTTAGAATCTCAATACAGTTCAGGCGAAATTATTATCAAGGGTGGCACAGATTCCATTATTGCGGGATGGACAGTAAGTTATTCCAAGAATTGTCTTTCTTCAGCATTGTGGTTTCTGGAGGCTTTTGTTTACTATGCTTCTATGCCCTTAATTTGACCTTGTTTTCTTTGGAAAAAAGGGGAGGGGTGGCTAAGACGTAATAATTTGTAAGCCAGTAAGTTCAGGTTCATTCTTTCTTTGTGCTTATTTTCCAGGCAAACCCTAACAAGTACCAGGACAACCAGCCAAGGTTCTTCGTGTATGCCGTGGTAAGTGGCTAGGACCCTGGACTTGGTTATTTGATAAAACGTATAGTAATTGGTGTGAAAATAGGATTTGCAGACTTGTTATACTGTTTTGGCTTGCAGTGAAGGTTATTGAGCGTGTACTCGGGTCACAATACTAAAGGGAATGGATTCTTGATTTAACTGATGCTCGTTATGTTTCTACAGGCAGGAGATATGCGCTGTTTCAATACTGAATGCGGATTTGTTCAAACCAGATCGGATATTCCCCTCGATTTTGTAATGTCACCAGTATCAAAAAGAGGAGGACCAATCTATGGAGACAAGTTCTTTATCCATCGGGTATATATGCAAATACTTCTCGAGTTATCCTCTTTAATCCACTTCTTTCACTGATGACTTTCTAAAAGGCATGATCTGTAAATATCAGGATGTAAATTCTGGACATTGGTGGCTCCAGATAGGAATGAAGGAGCCAGCAGTTACAATGGGGTTTTGGCCACATAATATCTTTTCGGGTTTGCAACAGCCAGCAACGTATGCAGCATGTGGAGGAGAGATATACACCACGGAAACCCTTCCACCCCCGGAAATGGGAGCTGGATGGTACCCCTTTCCTACTGGTGATGACGCGTACTGCACAGATTTTGTTGTGGTGGACGATAGGCAAACTGTTGTAGATGCTGGTGATACCGAGACGTATGCAAATAATAATAACTATGGTGTTATTGATCAACATTTTGGTCATCACAAAGTCTTATTTGGTGGTCCAATGTAAGGTTTATGTTTGTGATTATGCTTGTGTACTCCGGTTGGAATTGATGGATAATGTCATTATGGTCTTCTTTTGATGAATATAAGTCTTCGTGTTAAGCCCTAATTCTTTCTCTCGATGAATGAATTTGGAGGTACGTTGTCCATGATGGACACAAAACAGATTTTAGTTGCGACATACACGAACCAAGATAAAGCATAAAAGAAAAGGGATGAATATTTGAAAAGTCGAAATAGTTTCTTTAGTGACGTAAGTAGTATCCAAACGAACACCAACATAGTAAAACTTAAACGGCATTTTTCACCTTTTTACTTGCTAAGTGTGCCTCAGTTGCTTGTACTTCAACTGTAAAACTTGACTAGTCAACTTACCCACGTCAGCAGTTCGTTAAAAAGTTGTTGAGTTCGTTATATCTAGTTGAGAGTTGGTTACTTACAGTCTCTTTGTAGCTTCAAATAAAAGCTTCCACTTTCAAAATCTCCAATTCCACGGCCTCTTCCGCGCATAATGCGCTGCCGACGATTCACGCTGACTTTCTACTATTGTTTCCTTGTTCCGTGGTTACTTGATTTGCTTCTATTTAAGGAAAATGAAGTAGTGCACGTCAACTGTTCGATGAAATGCCTAATAGAGTAAACTTTTGCTGGAAGGCTTTATCGTTAGCTTCTCCAAGAATGAACTTCGATTTTGTTTTGTGGGGGAGTTGTAGATTTGATTCGTCAGGTGAGAAGTTGACAAGTTGTACTTGATTTTACGCCTTACGCGAGTTTGTGCAAGTGTTTATGTTTATGTATTTATGTTAACTGCAGGAGAAGAAACCCGTGATTCGCCAGTGAATCAAGTTATTGGAAGTTGCTTTGAGGTGCTCGTATGGTTTGGAGGAAAGTTAGCCTTTCAATTATTCTCAAGTTCTTTGATTGAATTGGTGTTTGAACACGATACATTTGATTGAATTCTTTACGTTTGGTTTGAACATGCTAGAGGAACTCAAACCAAACGTAAAGAGGGAATTCTAGAGAACCCGATATCTGTAAGCCATGCTCTTACGCAAGGCCATCTCAAACAATTTGTTGTTCTGTGTGAGAAAAGCCAGAAAGTAATCCAATTTCATTGACTTTGCAGCATCAGCCAGGATTTGAGTGCACTTTACGAAATTACCTTTCTTTACATTGGCGGTTTCGGACTGAATTTGGAGGTATGGATATGAATGTATCTTGTGTAAGAAGTCAAATGGATTTTTGACCTTTTTGCCTTATAATCTGCAATCTGGCACATACTCTCAAGGAAAGTAATTAAAGAGGTGAATTTCATAGTTAGAATGTCAGTTACAAATTTGGGGATCTCTTCTATGTACCATAGAATATACCATATCCTTCTCCCATTCCCTTCTTTATGGCTTTTGGAAATAAAAAGGGAGATCCTTGCCAATTTCTGTGAATCTCACATTCAATTTACTGTTCATTTCTGTTGGTTTTTGTCAGTCTTTTACTGGTAATTTCTTGATCCTTGTCTAGGAATAGACTTTTGGTTAGTATTAATGTTGTTGCTTGTTTGTTGTTCTTGATCTTAGAAACTGATCCATGTTTCGTTTTCTTTGGCTTGTTTAATGACCGATACTCTTCCCTCTGACCTATGTTTTTTGGACTCGACTAAAAGAATGTGACTAGGCCGAATACCAGACCGATTATATAGATAGAAGTGTTGTTTTTGTGTGTGTGTCGGTGTGTGTAGGACTTGGGTACTTGAGGAATAAAGAGTCTGAGCAACACGGCCTCTGGTACCATGTCATGTTGTGAATTTTCGAAGGGAATGCTTATTTTAGAATGAAGATACAAAGGAGAAGTCAGTACCATTTTTAACTACCACTAATCATGTGATTTTACTTCAAAACATGCAGCTGAGAAGATGGACTTAATAACTAAAAGCGGTTCTCTGTTACGTTTCCTTCTCTCACTTTGTTGGGTTGCTGCTTTGGGATTCTCAATGGCAGTAAGATCAGAGTACGCTCAAAAGACTGTTGAGATAAAATTCTCGAGGGTTCCTGTAAAATTGATGGAATAGTTGTTCATTGATCATAATGTTTACCTCTCTTTGATTGGACTGATTTACAGACCGAGTATGGAGATATATACGATTGCATAGATTTCTACAAGCAGCCGGCATTTGATCATCCCCTCTTAAAAAATCACTCTTTCTATCCTCAGGTAATCTCCTCTCTTTTTACTTCCCTTTTGTTTAAGCACCACATTTTGACATTTACTGTTCCCAAATGAAATAATTGGGCATAGCAAAACTATGTACTTGTTCAAGCATAGGGGTAAAATCGGATCCCCCTTACATCATCATAGGCCAGGAAATGGGGTAATGTTGCTTCAGCAAAGCGTTATAATTGTGTTTTTGTGCAGATGAAGCCTTCTTCTGTGCCTCAAAGGATTAATAACAGTGAGAGCTCTTGGACGATCAATGCAACAGAAACGAATATCAGTCGATTAAAGGATGGAGGATGTCCTGAAGGAACAGTACCCATTAGAAGAATGAACAAGAGCAGCGGTCTCTCTGATACTGAAGGACATCCACAACAATCATTCACAGCAGTAAAACCAAACGGTCCAGCTGAGTTCATAGCTGGAAATATAGTGAGTTTCTTCCCACTGCTTTAGCCTGTTGGATTATGTACAGATGATTGAATCCAATTGTTTGCGATGTAGTTTGCAATATCTCAGACAGTAAGTGATCCCTCGAAGGTTTACAATGGTCTTGGAGCTGTTGTTAGCGTTTATAACCCGCGAGTTTTCCCATCCCAATACAGTTCTGCTGAAATCATTCTCAGGGGTGGTACAGATTTCATCATTGCTGGATGGACTGTAAGTGATTAAGGCCTTAGTTTTACCCTTTATTTGGGGGTAAGTTTTCATTTGTACATCGGTACATAATTCGTTACTGTTGCTGTTCTTACTTCGCAGGTTAATCCTAACAAGTATCCAGGCGATAAAAGGACAAGATTCTTTGTTTACATTGGTGTAAGTGTCTCAGAACCTTAGATGATACGACATCTTTGTTAATGCTAAGTGAAATAAATAATCCTTTTACAGGCAGGAAATATGCATTGTTTCAACACTGAATGCGGATTCGTTGTGACCTCAAAGGATACTCCCGTCGACTTTGTATTGGACCCAGTATCAAAAAGACGAGAAAAAATCTACGAACAAAAATTCTTTATTCACCGGGTATGTTTCTACATACCTCCGTGTTCATTTCATTTGTTAACATTTGGTCTGAATAATACGTGAGACCTGATACGTATGTGTTTAAATCAGGATGCCAGCACCGGAGTTTGGTGGCTGCAAGTAGGAATGAAGCAGCCACCAATAACACTAGGGTTTTGGCCACAGAACATCTTTGTAGGTCTGCAACAACCAGCAACGTATGCAGCATGTGGAGGAGAAGCGTACACCACAGCAACAGTCCCGCCCCCGGAAATGGGAGCTGGTTGGTTCCCTGATATGGATCCGAATATTCAAATCGACGCGTATTGCAGAGATTTTAATGTGGTGGACAATAATGGTGCCATTGTAGATGCTAAGCAAACTGCGACGTACAAGACACACGAGTACTATGGTGTTGTTGATAAACATATGTACTATGGTCAGCACGTTATCGCCTTTGGGGGTCCTAAGTAACCATAAGTTTGGGTTTAATTTGTCATGGTTCATCATTTGATTTATGTAATCTTGATGTAATTAATAAATGACAATAATGGTACATATTCGATCATGAGCATATTTTGATGGTTTAATTTAAGCTGGTCTATGTTTAGTTAATTCGATCAATCTGAGTCATACGCTGAATTCGGTTTGTAATATATGTACGGTACGACAATACTGATTACGTATATAGACCTCAAGTCGCTCAAGTGAGAAAATTTTCAAACGTGTGAATTCGAAATTATGATACATACCCTTATCATAGATTCTCAAGTATCACATCCGATAAAGTTTCACTTTGCATCAAATGAAAACTTTCACTTTGGATTCTGATTTCTACTGTGTTTCTTTGTATTTTTTTTTTTTTTGGACAACGTCTAAATCACCCGTTTATCTTTGTAATTAATTGAAAAATTAGGGAAGAATTAGAAGAAATAAATGGTGAACAATGAAAATAATGAGTTCGACTTGGATAATTGAGTAGATTTTTTTTTTTTTGAAGTCAGATAATTGGATAGAGTGCTCATTAAGGGTTAGAAAATTTATTGCCTTTTTCATACTTCAACGCTCAGTGTTCTTGACCACATATGTAATCCGTTGCATATATCATACGAAAAGCATGTTATAAGCTTATAGGGTCAAAACTAATCAACTTTTCTTATTAAGAACTTCGCCCTTTTCCCCATCTTTCGCACATTCAACTTTCTATTGTAAGTATCAAGTTGTATTTATGTTAGTCGATTTAAATTTATGTTGTCGATATGACTATGTTAAAAATCTAACTTTGGAGTATAAATGTGGTTTCTCTATGTGCAGCGAGAAAGAGGAAATGGGTTTAAGGTGTTTGATTATGCTTGCTTCTACGATATGGGTATACCTAATGCAATTTGTGGCCGAGGGCGGTAAATCAAAGAACATCCTGAAGACAATTAAGGTTAAATTTTTTATTTCGCAAATGTCTTTTATGTTGATTAGTCTAACTCGATCAATTATTAATCGATCAATAGATTATCCATACGAGAAATATATGACTTTGACGCAATAATTTGGAATATATACAGACAGAAGATGGAGTGTACGATTGCTATGATTTCTACAAGCAACCAGCATTCAACCATCCTTTGCTAAAGAATCACTCGTACCATCCGGAGGTAAATTATTTCCGTCCATTTCGAAATTGTTATGCTTCTAGTTTCTACATAGAAGTACAAGTGATTTTCAATTTTGTGTATTATAGATAAAATACATTTATTTCCAATTAATTTGGTTATATCTTTTATGCCATTCATGTTATACTTGATCGAACAGATGAGGCCGTCATTTGTCCCAAAATCGCCAAAGACTGAAGAACTTCACGGAGAAGTTTCATCAATAGGTACAAGACTCAATTGTCCAAAAGGCACAGTTCCTATAAGGAGACTGAACTACGGTGAAATACAGCAAAAGCGTCTATTTAATTACTCTCAATTGGGAGAAAAACATCCCAATGGACAGACCTCAAATTCTAATACTTACGTAAGTAATAATATCTCTCATATTTGTGCATATGCATCATGTGTTAGTGTGTTACTATTAGGTGGAACCAAGGGGGTCTAGTCTGTAGAGCCGGCGACTATTCGTCCGAGGTTTTGGAAAGATATTAAATATATATCTAATAAATAAATATGTAACTTTTTATCCTGGTTTCGCCATTGCTGTGTTTCAAGTTAGCTTGATGGCTAATGATCATTATGCTTTTAATTCCTCCTAATATGCTCACAAGTCATAATGTTGTAGTTTGCACTTGGACAATCAAAAAGTGATTTAAGAAAAGTGTACAATGGAATTGAAGCAACTCTCTCCATTTGGAATCCGAAAGTTGAATCTTCCCAATATTCTTCCGGTGAAATTATCATTAAAGGTGGATCAGATGTCATTATAACTGGTTGGACGGTGAGTACACTTTCTTGCTTCCCATCCCCAACAAGTCTATACTAGTGTTACCCATGCATTACCCTCTATTGCATGTAATAAACAAAAGAAGAACATTTGTTACGATATTGCACAATAATATATAATCTAACGAGACTTTACAAAATAAATATATTCATATGGTTTCAAGGTTGGATAACATCATAACTCATGCTCCGTAACTCATAACTGAGTGACACATTTTCAAGTTTCTTACTAATTAATTTTTTTTTGCAAAAAATAACACAATACTTGTAACTAGTACGAAGTATGATATTTTTTTTTTTGGAGTGCATAGTATGGTATGATTTATACTCACAAAAATTGATGTCTTTCTTGCTTATGTCCATAGGTGAATCCAATGGTGTACAGGGACAAGCAAACTCGGTTCTTTATCTACACAGTTGTAAGTTATACTCTACAAACTACTCTTTAAATTTGTAAAAACCTAATTACTATCACACCAATAATAAATGGTTTAACTATGTTTTTATTTTAATTTTAATGGATAGGCTGGAGATTTACATTGCTTTAATGCGCAATGCGGATTCATCCACGTTAGATCTGACATTCCCTCTGATTTTAGAATCGCTCCAATCTCTACCGTAGAGGGAACGAAATATGTATTTCCCTTCTTTATTTACCAGGTAATTAATTAACTCCCTTGATTGTAAAGTCGGTCATTACTGTCAATATATACTACTGCTCGTCAAATCAATCTTACTTCCTCATTCATAGTAGACATATTAATTGTGTCTCCACTACAGTCTCCACTACAGACCGACCTCTAGCATTGTGCGACTGTAATACACGTGCTACTCATTTATACCGGAATAGTCACGTAATTTGAGTTTGGAAATGATAATTACAAGTGTCTATCATATGACCATAATAATTTTTTATACAGGATCCATTGAATGGAAATTGGTGGTTACAAACCATGGTAAACACCACAGTAATTGGATTTTGGCCTCAAAGGATCTTTCGTGGGCTATATCAGTCGGGTACATACGTAGCATGTGGAGGAGAAGTATCCGGGCCGGAGAATCTGGGTAAACCGTCAATGGGATCCGGGTATAGACCCAAATCAAGTTTCCCCGAGTGGTCATACTGCAAAGATGTAAGTGTGATAAATGAAGCATACGATAATGTGTTCATTGATGACTTGGAACCTTATACAAACAAAGGAGATAAATACGATGTGTTTTATTATCATAATGTTCATAAACGTTACGTTATGTACGGTGGCCCCGATCGCTATTAGTAACTAGTTTTGTACTCGGTCGTGGTTATATATGTATGGGTTTGTAAGTTTGTAACTAGTTTTGTACTCGTGGTATACCAGAGTCTACTTTGAAAATAATTCAGCAAATATACAATTTAGTTATGGGCACGATCAAGTCTTCAAAGGATGGATTTGAACCGCAACACATGAATATTTGAGAGTAAATAGTATAGTCCATCCAATTCTTTTATTCATATATTTGGATCTGGAGTAGATGATATATATATGTACTCCCTTTGATACTTTTAGGTTCCTTAATTATGTTTGGTTACTCCATACACTCCCTCCATATATTTGCAGTTCATATATTTGCACGTTTAGCTAGGTAGTTGAATTTTTTTTCTTTTTCTTTTACAAAAGTAAGAACATGTACGCAACGCTTACCAGATCAGGTAACCCTTCTAGCCAGGCCAGGGTATATTAGCTAGCTAGGTAGAAATCAAAGATAAAGAATCCAAAAAACATTGAAGGGACTTACACCAGTGGTGGATCTATAAAGGAGGGAGGGGGGTCCCGAGACACCGGAAAATTTTACATAAATGCAAATTTTGTCTCAAAATTATGAAAAAGTCCTAAAAAAATAGAGAGGGACACCGAATAATATTTTTTTTTTCTTATTCTGAAATAGCCGATCCGAATAATATTGTTGGAACGCCGAAAAGAATTTTTTGTGGATAGAACCGCCACGGGACTACACATATCATTGACTCGAAGTTGTTTCAAATAAAGTAGTTCCGTTCTAGGTTCCATACGTCCATGCATCTTATTCGAATTCATAAGTAATTAATTGCGCAAATAGTCAGAGATAAAGATCGGATGAATGGTGACTAGTTAAGTGAAGACAAGAGTATGTACATTGGATGAGAGTTCTAATTAAATCAAAGTCAGATCTTTTATTACCATTTTCACACCATATGGTTCATAAGAAAAGCCTGATTTATATCTCAAAAACCAATCAAATTATGCTATTATTATTTTGCTTTCTTCAACCAAAAAATCAACAACTTTTCTTCTCTCACAGTCTCACCTTTATTAGCACATTCAATCCTCTTCAATTCTTCGTAAGTATCGAGCTTTTTCTTTGGTGCTGGTTTGTTTGCATTTGATAACAATACGAGTGTTACTTCCTTTGTTATGCCATCTTTAGCTACATTTTTTCTAATCTGAATTTTATTTTGCCTGTATCAATCGATCGACTAAACATAAAACGGTTTACAGAGTGGCCTGGGGAAATAGATGGCTCCACGGTGTTTGATCATTCTTGCTACAACAATATCTTTATGTCTAGCACATTTTGTGGCCGAGGGCGGTAGGGAAGATGTTTCAAAAGGTGTCCTAAAGACAATCGAGGTATAAATCTTGTCATATCTAACATCTCATTCAGAATTGTGTGGAGTAGTCAAACTCAATTGATCATGACATACTGTTTAATTAAAATAAGACCAATTAACACGATAATTTTGAATATACACAGACGAAGGATGGAGTGTACGATTGTGTTGATTTCTACAAGCAACCGGCATTTTCACATCCTCTACTAAGGAATCACTCATATCATCCAGAGGTTGAACTTTTACTTGTCCATTTGATATGCGTCCGTGATTAGTTACCGTGATTGAATCCCTCGCTTGTGCCATTTATCACTTTATCTCTTTTTTTTTTTTCTCCCACATAATTTCTTTTAGAATATCATCGGACATTTTTTCGATGCTCATATTTCTAATGTTATTATTCTTAATAAACAGATGAGGCCTTCTTTTGTGCCACAAAGACCGAAGACTAATGAAGTTGGCAACGAAGTACCAATAATAATTGGCACCAAAATCAATTGTCCAAAAGGCACAGTCCCTATAAGAAGATTGAATTACGGTGATCAACACCAAATGCGTAGATTTAATTATTCTCAATTGGGAGAAAAACATCCCAATGACAGTGGAGAATTTCGTACTTACGTAAGTTTGCCTTTCACACGTATACTGTATACAGGCATATATATGTGAATTTTATGGGGCACAATTTTGGATCGGAGTTTTAGGATACTGTCGCTCACAAAGTCACAATATTTATAGTGCAAAAGCAAGAAAATCATAAATAAATGTCAATTTATAGCCATTATTGCCTAATCTTATTTTAATATATATCTTGTTATAGTACTACTGTATCAAAATTCAAGCTAGGTAGTTAATTAGCTTGAAAACCATAAAGAAATGAGTTTTTTGTTGTTGTTGTTGTTGTTGTTGTTGTTGTAGTATTCTCTAATTATATGCGAATGTTGTAGTTTACGCTTGGTCAATCAAAGAATGATGTAACAAAAGTTTACAACGGAATTGCTGCAACTCTCTCCGTTTGGAATCCAAAAGTCTTTCCATCTCAATATTCTTTAGGTGAAATTATCATCAAAGGTGGAACGGATGTCATAATAGTTGGTTGGACGGTAAGTACACTCTGCTGAATATATATAATTCTCATCATATATAATACAACAAGTATTATATGTTTTTAATCATAAAATTATATATGATGTATTTTTTACTTATGTCCTTATAGGTGAATCCAATGGTATACGGTGACAAAGAAACTCGGTTCTTTATCTACACAGTTGTAAGTCCTCTACGAACCCTTTAGTTTGTAAAAACTTCCTAACACAAAATAAAGTTTAAACTTTTTTAATTTTTTGTAATAATAGACAGGAGATACACATTGTTTCAATTCACAATGCGGGTTCGTCCAAACTAGGTTTGACATAACCCTTGATTTTATTATAAAGCCTACCTCAAAGATGAGGGGAACAGTATATGTGTTGCCCTTGTTTGTTTTTCAGGTAACATGGCTTATCTTAAAATTACCATTTACGCTTCTTTAATTTATTTACTAGGCTACTCATTATGCACACTAACAGATATATATAATATCAAAACTAATACTAATACGGATTCATTTATAAACAATAGGATTCAGATGTTGGAGATTGGTGGTTAGCAGTTGGGCAAAACAATACACTAATCGGGTATTGGCCTCAACAATTTTTTCATGGATTATTTCGGTCAGGTAATTACGTAGCTTGTGTAGGAGAGGTATCCGGGCCGCAAAAAGTGGGTTATCCGCCAATGGGATCCGGTTATAAACCCAAATCAACATTTCCTGAGTGGTCATTTTGCAAAAATATGATAGCTGTAGATCAAGCAAACAAAGCAGATTTTATTCGCGACGTCGATCTTTATACAGACAATGAATATCAGTATGATGTTTTCTTTTTTTTTATCATGATAGTAGACGTTACCTCATGTATGGTGGCCCTGACTTTTTTTAAAAACTCTATTTGTACTAAAACGAACCTTTAATAATACTATACTCGATCTTGCATTAGAGAGTACATACTTTTCCTAGCCAATGCTTATTTAGTTCACTTCATACTGAAGAATGAATGATAAATAAATAGATAGGTTAATCAAAAGTTCAAAAAGTTACTAGATGCGTACTCATTAAGTTATTCTAGGTGTTCTCTATTTGCAAAGTAATTTAGTTGATAAACATCAAGTAATTAATTGGGAAAATAGATAGAAAAAAAGTACAAAGCGAGTTGAGTTAATAGTGAAGTGAAGACAACTATGCAATGCAAGGATAATGGACTATATGATATTGTATAGAGTTCTCTTTAAAGTTAGATAATTAAACATTTTCATAGACTAACTAGGTTCATATGAAAAGCATGTTATAGTAAGTCACGAAAAGCATGTCTTACAATGTCAAGAAATGCATGTTATACAATGTCAAAAAGCATCAAACAAGCTAAGAACTACCCTTAAAAAACGTTATTTTTGCTTACTTTAACCTATATTTCAGCAATTTTCTTCTCTCAAATTTCCCAAATTCAACCCTTTATATACTCCAAAACTCTTAGGACAATACTTTTTTTTTGTGTTACGTCTTTGGCATTTTATTTCAATTGAAATTTTTTTTGCCGCTTTAAAGTTTAAACAGTGTAGTAGTGTACTACATACACATAAAATAATTTAGATTTGCTCTGGTATTGTTGGTAGAATATCAGGAGGTAACGACGACTATTCTTATTAGCATATTAGAAGCTAATTTTAATTTGTCTTTTCATTGTATGTATTTTTCCAGGAATTCGGATATATATATTTGGTTTCTCTATGCGCAGATGAAAAGGAAAATGGCTTCACAATGTTTGATTATTCTTGCTACAACGATATGCTTATGTCTAACACATTTGGTGGCCGAGGGCGGTAAGGAAGACAGATCAAAAGATAATGTTTTAAAGACAATTGAGGTATAATAGTATTCGTTTTATGATCAAAATATCGATCTAATTAATTTAATTTCTTTAGAGTAGTCTAACTCAATCGGTAGATCGGCTCAATTAACATCCTAGTCAGGCTAACACGACAATTTTGAATATACACAGACGGAGGGCGGAGTGTACGAGTGTGTTGATTTCTACAAGCAGCCGGCATTATCACATCCTCTTCTTAGGAATCACAAGTATCATCCTGAGGTCGGATTTCTGCGTGTCCTTCTCAGCTTTTGAAAGAAGAATCTCGCATATCTATTTTCTTGCACGAAGTTGTTTAAAAATTAGTTTGTCGATACTCATTTTTAAATTTTAATTGTCGTTATACTTGAACAGATGAGGCCTTCTTTTATGCCAAAAAGACCGAAGAGTGATGGAGTTGGTAATGGAGTACCAATACAAATAGATACCAAACTCAATTGTCCAAAAGGCACAATTCCTATAAGAAGATTGAATTATGATCATCAACACCAAATGTCGCGCTTTAACTACTCTCAACTGGGAGAAACACATCCACATAATAATATTTATAACTCGTATTCTAAAACCTATGTAAGTTTGTCGATCTCCAAGGCTTATAGATACATATTGACAATTTCAGGTGGACCCATTTTATTTTTCATTGCTTGTACTCGTAATATATTTTTTTTTTCCCTGATATGGTTTTATCGTAGTTCGCGCTTGGTCAATCGAAAAGTGATGTAAGAAGAGTCTACAATGGGATTTCTGCAAATCTCTCCGTTTGGAATCCAAATAATGTTGAATCGTCTCAATATTCTTCCGCTGAAATCATCATTAAAGGTGGTTTGGATGTCATTATAGTCGGTTGGACAGTGAGTACATACATAATCTTGGAGTCTTACTTCTCAACCTCTACAAGTCTAACCCTCTATTTTCACTTAAGTTAACTCCCGTGTATTTTCTTTAGGTGAACCCAATGGTATATGGGGATAAAGAAACTCGGTTCTTTATCTACACAGTTGTAAGTGATTCTACAAGTTTGTAACTACTTTATTTTCTAGCATGCATGAAGCAATAATTGATTTAATCATTATTCTTTTTTTTTTCCTTTCCCTATATTGTAATCACAGGCAGGAGATACACATTGTTTCAATTCGTGGTGTGGGTTCATCCAAGTTAGAAGAGACATTCCGCTTGATTCTATCTTGAAGCCCGTATCTGTCGTAAATGGAACATCATATGTTTTTCTTGTGTCAGTATATCAGGTAAATCCATCAAATTTGTAAATTGTAACCGTTACGTTTCTCTGTTTACTAGGGTATACATGCTACTCATATCGACTACATTGCTTAAACTTATAAGTTCGAAAATGCTAAGACTCTATTTCAAAACAACAGGATCCAGAGAATGATTATTGGTGGTTAGCAGCCACGTCAAACGAAATAATACTTGGGTTTTGGCCCCCAAATTTCTTTCAAGGGTTACATAAGTCGGGTACCTTCGTAGCATGTGGAGGAGAAGTATCCGGCCCGTCGGAAGATGGTTATCCGCCAATGGGATCCGGGTTTAAACCCGATCTTAACGTCGAGATGTCATATTGCCGAAATATTCAAGTCGTAAATGAAGCACACAATCTTGAAAACATTCAGGAGGTGGATCTTTATTCAGACGATAGCGACCATTATGGCCTTTACAATTATAATGAGGATCCTAGTGACACGATCCTCCAGTTTGGTGGCCCAGAGAAATTTAAGTAGCTTGTTTTGTAATCGGGCTATTTTAGACTAGATTAGATTAAATTATACATTCTAATAACTTGATTCGACCAAATAATGCCTTCTATTTCGAAAGATATGATTCCCTCTCTCTCTCGCCACACTCTTCTTAATATTCACGAATTGTGCTGCTACGTTACTTTCGACATACGAGTACCACGTACATTTTACGTAACTCATTCATTCATTAACAAATATAGGCAAAGTCGTACCTCACCAGCTCCGTCTAGTGGCGGTCCCGGTCTAGATTGTTGGAATAATTTTCGACCAAAATTAAAAAGGTCACTTATTCAACTCAATGTAGATGCGTAACAGCGACTCTACAAGACTACTACGTCAAATGTTATTCAACCATATTAGAGACCTTACTTAATTTTCCTCGGGTAGAATACGCGGATGTATGAACTGCTTCAATTTGCTAGCGAAAGCGCGACCAACTAAAACCCTTTGCTAAACCCTCTCCACTCCGATCTCTCTCCTCTCACTTTCTTTTCTTCCCCAAAAAATGCAGTCCACCATGTCAGCCCTCCTCCGAGAACCGTCGGAAACCCTCCGCCGCAAACTCCTCTCCTCCCTCCTCTGGGCCCGGCCCATGGGCGGCGGCCCGCGCACTTTTCCGGGCGGGCTCAACAAATGGCAGTGGAAGCGCCTCCACGAGAAGAAGGCCCGCGACAAGGAGAAGCGCCTCCTCGATCAGGAGAAGCAGCTCTACCAGGCCCGCCTCCGCTCCCATATTCGGGCCTCCGTCTCCTCCCAACCCGGCCCGGACGACGGCCCGGCCCACTCTCACTCCCACTCCCCTCTCTCCCCCCGCGACCACGTCAGAGCTCTCGCCGATCGGTTCGTCAAGCCTGGCGCCGAGGACCTCTGGAACGACGCCGACGGCCCGGTCCACTCCCCCGCCAGGCCCGATTCCAAGCCCAGTGACGCCTCGTCGGGCTCCCGGTGGCCCGTGATGGACGGAGGCGGTGTCGGTAACTTCCAGCAGAAGAGGTGTTATTGCTCAATCAATTCGACGAGTTTCCGAGCTGAGAAGCGTATTGAGGAAGGAAGTCTTGGTAACTTGATGGGGAAGAGACTTTTTCATAGTAATTCGTTGAACAATCAGCTTCTGGAGTGCGGTAATTTGAGTAATTTTAGGGTTTTAGGCGGTAATTTGGAGCAGAAGAGGGGTTTTGCGAGTAAAATTAAGAAGGATTTTAAACCTAGGGTTTATAAGAAGAGAAGTGGTGCTTCGTCAAGTGATGATGAGGCGGATTACGGGGTGGTTAGCGAGAATGCGAGGTGGCCGAGGTTTAGTGTCGAAGGAGGCGGAAAAGGGAAGGAGGAGGAGGCGGGGGAAAGAGGGAGGGGAGGTTTAAGAAGCGCGAGGGGGTTTATAGGGAGTGGCGTGTTGGGGAAGCATGATGTGAAGATTACGAGAAGAAGGATTGTGAAGGAGTTGGAGGATTTAGCAGAGAAAGAGGAGGAAGGGGAAGGGTTGAGGGAGCGGGTTGAGGAGATTAGGCAGGAGGTCATGTATCAAAAAATGGTTGAGAAGGCGCGAGAAGAGAATGAGGTTGAGGATGACAGTGTGGACGATCTTGTTCCTGGTGAAAAGAGGTGTGCTTTGCTTCTATTATAGTTGATAATGCATTGGTTGATCATCGGTTTTTGTTGATTTCGTAATGTGGATGTTGTTTGTGCAAATTTTGATGCTAATGCTGTTCTAACCTGATGAATTGTATAACTGAAGCATGTTTGAGTATATTGGTGAAAATGAATTCATTTCGTAGGCTTGGGAATGTATTAGGTGCAATGTCTGGTGTTTCGTAACAGGGCAAAGCATTCTGTAACTGCGATGGTGATAAATAATCGCTTTTTGTTGATTTCGTAATGTGGATGTTGCTTGTGCAATTTATGATGCTAATATTGTTCTAACCTGATAAACAGAAGACATGTTTGATTATATTGGTGATTATTTAGTAGGCTTGGCAATGTTTTAGGTGGAATGTCTGATGTATCACAACAGGGCAAAGCATTCTGTATCTCCGAGAGCTGTATAACCTGTGATAGGTTCTAACGTGACTGCAATAGTGCGAATATTGTTTTAGGATTTGAGTTTCAGTGTCGTTTAGCAGTCTTTGGAAGATTAGGAAACAAGGGTTTTTTTACCTTTCTTGATATGGTCCTTTTATGAAGATGGCTGTCAGCCTGTCACTAAGGTTTTCTTAGAACTTTTAGCCTTGGCCATTTAGGCGGACTGTCATTGTGGTTTCTTGTATTCCTAAGCTGGCAACTTTGCTTGTTTTTTGCTCTGGTGCTTCTGTAGTATGGTTTTGGCTCTTGAAGAAAATATAAGCATATTGTTATTTTAGGTTTGATCAATGCGGCATATCTCCACTGACAGTTAAGGCATTGACTGAGGCTGGCTATGTTATGATGACTAAAGTCCAAGAAGATACACTCTCTCTTTGTCTCGAGGGTAAGTTTGCATCACATGAAGTCCCTTTTGTGCTCTCCTTATATTGTGTCGAGTGCCATTTCCTACGTATCAGGATACAGGTTCACTTTTTGCTGATCTTTTGTGCTCTTGATTTTTTTGTATCTTATCCTTCCCTCCCTATCTTGATCAGTAGCCTAACTCGGGCACTGAATTAATAACTTAATGCCATGTCTGGATAGTGTAGTAAGTAGTTTGTTTTGTGACAGGTAAGGATGTCTTAGTTAAATCTAGAGCTGGCACAGGAAAGACAGCTGCTTTTCTGGTATAACTTCAGCATTCCATCTTCTTTGGGTTAAAATTCTTTTGGATAATGGTTCTCCTTCAATTTCCGTGTTAAATAAAAACAGCTCCCTGCAATTGAAACAGTTTTAAAGGCCATGAGCAGTAAGAAAGTTCTGCGCGTACCTCCGATTTATGTTCTTGTTCTTTGCCCCACAAGAGAACTCGCTAGTCAGATTGGTGCAGAAACAAGAGTGTTGTTGAAGTATCATGATGGATTAGGTGTTCAAGTGCTATCTGGTGGCACACGTTTCAAGGACGATCTGAAACGTCTCGAAATAGATCCTTGCCAGGTTTGCCATTTGTCTTGTATTTTTTTTCACACTGTCTTAGTGTCTTTGAAGTTTGGACGGTTTCTTGATCTGACCATTGTTGTTCATTTTTGGTCTCTCATAAATACTAAACTACCTTATCCACTTTAGCGGCTGATTTTTTTTTTTGGATTTATGAACTTATATTAGACTTAGAAAAAATTAATTGAATACATAAACATTGTAGAAAGAATAAAATCTTCGTATAAGTAATGAGAAAGTATTTGATAACATTAGCCTCTAACAAATGTGTTTCAGTATTCAATTGTGTAGGTCTGATGCATTCATTACTGAAAAATTTGTATCTTGTATTGCTACTTCTCTCTGCAGATTCTAGTTGCCACTCCTGGTAGATTATTGGATCATATTGAGTCTAAATCAGGTTTGTCTGCCCGATTGATGGGGCTTAAAATGCTTGTACTCGATGAAGCCGATCATCTGTTGGACCTTGGATTCCGCAAGGACATGGAGAAAATTGTTGATTGTTTACCTCGTCAGCGACAGTCTTTGCTGTTCTCTGCAACAGTTCCAAAAGAGGTTACATCGTAACTCTTGCTAAAAGTCTAAAACTGTTCCAAACTTTAGGTTCAGGGGTTTATGAAAACTTTTAAAATCTTATTAATTGTGGATCTAAATATGTTCAGGTCCGCAGAGTTTCTCAACTTGTTCTTAAAAGGGAGCATGAATGCATCAACACTGTGGATACTGGCTGCCCAGACACAAATTTCAAGGTACAGTGGTGGGATCTTGATCAAACTTCTGTGGAGGAGATGCTTGTTCATGATAACATTCAGATAAATTTTACTCTTTACAGATGATATTATCTATCATTGTGAAGTACTAATGTTTATGTTGCTCTACTTGTACATGTTAGTCTTTCATTTTTTTCCCTAAATGATTTTGTAGCGGTAATCTTTCGGGTCTGAGGACTTTTCTTGCTGATAGTTTGTTATAGCCCTACTCCCTTTCCTTCCTCATCCAACACTATTTCCGAATATGGGAAATTGGATGCCCCACTCTCCCCCCCCTCTCCTTCCGATTTTTGCTAGTTCACTATTTCAAATAATCTTACTAAGCTGGTACACTAAAACCTTCCTGTATGTATGTAGGTGAAGCAGTCATATATTGTTGCTCCTCATGATATGCATTTTCAAGTAGTGTACCAACTTTTAAAAGAGCATATTGTGAAAATGCCTGATTACAAGGTAAGATGACATTCAATTTCTTTCACAGACTCACTGGTGTGTACAAACTGTTTCAGGTGTGTGACTTTGTGCTCAAACTGACTTTCAGGTTATTGTTTTTTGTACGACTGGGATGGTAACTTCACTTATGTACCTTCTGCTCCGTGAAATGAGATTAAATGTCAGGGAGATACGCTCGCGAAAGCCACAACTTTATAGAACTCGCATAAGTGATGAATTTAAGCAATCGAAACAGCTGATTCTTATCTCGTCTGATGTCTCAGCTAGAGGGATGAACTATCCTGATGTTTCTCTGGTCATTCAGGTATTACTTACGTTGCATACTGCGTAAGACTAATGTGCCTTTTTTTTTATGTTTTTTTTTATTTTTTTTATCAAGTTTATAAGACGAATTCACTCAAGAAAGGAGTGTTTATTCGTGTTGGATTTGGGGGAGCACATATGGCTCAAAACATCTGATGTCAATTAAATCATTATGTTTAGGTTGGAATTCCATCTGATAAAGAGCAATATATACATCGTATTGGGAGGACCGGTCGTGAAGGAAAAGATGGTGAAGGAATTCTGCTGCTAGCGCCTTGGGAAGAGCATTTTCTGGAAGAAATAAGGGACCTGCATGTTGAAAAGTCATCTGCACCACATATTAACCAGGAGGTGAAATTGAAGGTTGTATCTCTGTCTTTCTGGAGTGTGTTGTTATCTTTAAAAATAAAGTCACGAAAATGCTTGCTGCCAGATTGAGCTTTGAGTGAGGAATGACTAATCCGTTAAAAATTGGCACCTGCAGGTGGATGATTCAATGGCTAAAGTTGACACTAGTGTGAAAGAAGCAGCATACCATGCTTGTCTCGGCTACTATAATTCTCTCAGAGAAATCGGCAGGGACAAGACCTCACTTGTAAAATGGGCGAATCAATTCTGTGAGTCAATTGGGTTGGAAAAACCTCCTGCGCTTTTCAGAAAAACGTTAGTGAAAATGGGTTTGAAAGATATTCCTGGTATTTGTGTGAGGAAGTAGCTTGTTAAGAATTCCTGATAACCTAGCACGACCTGTTTCTGTGCCGAGTGGAAGCTGCTATATTGGCTGGAATGAAGTGAGCTAGCTGTGGTGGGCAAGATCATTAAGTCTGTCGTGCAGTCCCTCTGTCAATTGAAAAATGCTGCTGTCGCCTGTTTAGACTATTTTGTAGCTAGGAACTTAGGAAGTCCTAAATTGTACATTCTTCTGGTATTTATACTGTATGGAATATCTGATCGTTCCGACACTGATCACTTTCACATTTTCTGTGCTATATAATCGAAGTCGTAGCCAACTATGTTTGTTGGGCTACTGGTCCGTAACTGTAAGGTGCAACTTTTTTTTTTTTAATGGTGATCTGTAGCAGTTCCATTCTGTTGTAACATGTAAGAGATTGGAAGAGAGAACGGATTGCAGAAAACCGATGTACAACTCAAGAGTACAATGCGCGTAAGTGCAACATCAGACCAGAGTACGACTGAGCAGTATGAACAAATAAATCTATGGGTTTGTCCAGGCCATGCTATTACTTATATTTGTTCGCAATGCTGAGATAATAGTAGCTCACCAAACTTTTAATGTCCTGGTGCATCAGTGTATGATTAGATTTCCTGCAAGAAAATCAGCATTCATACATATGTAAATTACCTATAATATTTTATGACCATATCTCAGTCTATTTTAATGAGTAAGGCGACTATCCTCTTTACAATCCACAAAGTTACCGGATCACGAAGGCGAAAAGCGTACTTACCAAATAACCAAAGTTTTGTTCATCCCTGATTAGGATTAGGGTTAACATACAATTACCAAATATTGTTCATATCTCAGATTTGGATTAGGATTAACATACAATTACCAAATATTGTTCTTACCAGATTCGGATTAGAATTACCATAGAATGACCCTCCATTCTCCTATATAAACGGACCATGCCAGAACAAGTTTTGCATCATTCAATTCTCAACCCACACATTCATACCAACAAACAACCATGAGTTTGATGAAGATTTTGTTCACTGTCGTC
>JBBYHQ010050238.1:0-31862 GCA_038382645.1 Spergularia azorica | reverse complement strand
TGATCTGTCCAAGAACTCAGCCATGTGCTACTTGAAACACGTAGAGATTCTGTTAAGACATAGCACATCAGCAGTATCATAACCACCCATGTCCCTCCAAGTGCATTCTTATACCTGAATTTACCCATCGACAAAAAGAATATTGTCAGCAACCAAATCAAGCAATTAACAAGTATCATTACCTAACCAATAAGGTTTTCAATTATATATCTGAGGTTGATAAAATTTTGGTATAACAATAATAATCCAAAACTCAGACATCTAGAATTAAAAACTTAGAAAAAAACATCCTGAAAGCTACAATGTCAAGGTCTGACGGTCATTATAGAGGACTTTCTTACTGACAATAAAACTTGTAATGAGAAAATTAGTTCTCCGTCAACAGCACCAAAGTCTAAAGCCATCTTCCCAGAATAATTTGAGGTTGGCTACAGTGGACGTGACATAAGAGTCATTGCTAAAGAAGGGTAATAAAAAAGAGGTCACAAAAGAGACAAAAAGAGGAGAGATGAAGGACGGGATGACAACTGACAAGAAACAATACATTTCCATCATATATGGGGGATCTGGTTTAATAAAAGATAGTCGATACATCCTGAACTCCTTAGGTTTTTTACAGCAAGAATGTCTCATAGATACTTCATTCTAAGAGAACATATTGAAATCTTAGCATAGTGACTCCAGCAATATTTATCAGAATTAAATAATTGGAACCGCTATTTTCCCAGTTGTTTGAGTCTTTGAGATAAGAATAAAGCCTACAAAACTCAGATGATAGACAACTTTGAGATCTCATTCTTATGATTGCTTCTCCAAAAGTCAATGAAACTGAAAAGCTACACTAGCTGGTATAATGAACAAAGACATATACTACAACGTCACGCTAGACAAATCCACACTGGCTGGAATAGTGAACATCGACATATAGTATAACATTATGCAGACAACATAGTATTATAGTGAGCATATGTTGAAGTTGGAGTACTATTTTCGAGGACCGTTATTACCTCATCAAGACATTCCAACTCACCACACCAGTTTCCCTTTCTTCCTTCTTGACCAAGACAGATTTTCCATCCTTCGATTTTTTGGGATCAGAACTCTTTGGTTTCTCATCCAGGATACCATTCGCAACAGACTTGGGAGCCATTTCAACAGCATTCTCAACATCTTGCTTCTCTTCTGAATAATCTTCCATTTTTCCAGCATTTTCCATTAATTTTTGGAACATTATTCCATTTTCAGACAACTCTTCAAAAGTTCCTTCTTCCTTGATAGAACCATCATGGACCAAAATAATTCTATCAACCTGTGACAGAAAATGCAATTGGTTTGTGACAAGGACCCTAGTTTTCCCTTTCAGTTCCCCCTTGATACATTTCTCGAAGACCTGTAGATTGTTCACAATAATAACAGTTCAGTGTTTCAGTATGGCGTGCACAAGATATTAATGAAATGAATCCATGCAAAATACATAATATCCAATTGACAACACATTACTTGTAAATATACAATTATGACCAATACAAAGGGTACAGGACAATCACGTTTCATCATTAATCGCAAGTGCATTAAATACTGGTAAGAAAAAGAGATAAAAGCAAAACGGACATAGAACCCTAGCAAGTATAGTAATGGCAGGGACACTGAATGCACTGAGAGCAATATCAGGCTTTCCCAGCATGGTCATCCTTAATTACAGCTCCAGTTAGAGAGAAACTTTGCCATATGATCCCAAAAGCCTTTAATTAATAGCTCCAGAGTAGGAGCCTTTTTTGGAGCAGAAAGAACGAAGAAGTTGGAATTCGTAAAAGAGAAAGAAAAGATAAGAGTGTCCTGATGCCAAAGCCACTTCTGCTCACCCCACCAACATTCTCAAAATTGCTTCTCTTACACTATCACTCCACTGTAAACGCCAGTCCAACAGTAATGAGACTTCAAAGGCCAACTTTGATTCACCTTGCTCCCCACATATCCAACAATGAATAATCCATCAGGTAGAAATGATATTCCAAAACCCGTAACTTTGAAAGGTCTGCATAGCTAAGGAATGGGAGAGAAATTGGACCTCTATGTTAGATGCGAATGACGAATTGAATTTGGTTGAGTGAAGATTCGTTGGTTGGAACCAAAATAGATCACAAGGCGGTCTGGATTGCCAAACTGGCGAACCAAAGTAGCAATAGCACATATAAATCTTATTTATTGTCCCATCAACAAAAAGGAAAGATGTGACAGACAACCAAGGAGCAAATGAGAAACGAATTATAAACCAACATCTTTACAACGGAACATCCAGTCACAAATATAAACTACAACCCGGTGAAGACCACATAAAGATGCTCCTCTAATAATAACAGATACATTTTAGGTGTTTATATTGCTCTTTCATTTATGAGTGCCACCCTTTGGTGTCCCAAAAATTGAATCTATAAGTACTCACTACTCTCATAAAGAGAAAACCAGTGTTGAACTACAATCTTTTCATGTAAAATTAAGAGAAGAAGATTTAATATATCATCTAAACATGAGCCCCACATGAATTTACAGCACTTGAACTTGTTGTCACCGTTGAACAATGTACATAACAAAGGGAAATAACTCAAAATAACTACTCAAAATAGTAAGGTTGCAGCCATCAATTACCTGCCAACCCACATTAGCATCTAAAGCACTTGAAGGGTCATCAAATATGTAAACATCGCAGGTACATAATAAAGGCAAACAACCCGGAATAAAAACTCAGAAAAGTAAGGTAGCAGCCATCAATTACCTGCCGACCCACATGAGCATCTAAAGCACTTAAAGGGTCATCAAATATGTAAACATCTGAATTCGAATAAACAGCCCGGGCCATCGAAACCCTTTGTTTTTGTCCCCCACTGATGTTCACTCCTCTTTCGCCGATCTCAGTAAGATCACCACCCTAGTAGATAAACAAAATTTGATGAGCTTTAACATAAACTTCAACGAAAGAATGCACACAACTATACATGAGGAAGAGAGAAGTGTCTTTTCATTGTCGCTGCATACTCACAGGAAGTAATTCCAGGTCGTGCTGCAAGGCAGCCACATCTAATGCCCTCTGATATCTTGCTGAATCAAAAGGAGCTCCAAATAAAATATTGTCACGCACCTGTAGAATTGATATTTAGGAGATGTTGTCACACTTCTGATATTATGAAATTTAATATGAGATACAGTGTACATCATATTTTAACACAGCCAATAGAAATGTCCAGACAGCACAAGGTCTGTAAATGGAAAACCTATTTAGAAGACACTTATTCTGTTTTAAAACATAGATGCACTATATGGGCCTACTGGGTATTTACCATGATATGGTATACGAAAGGACCATGTGGAATGAAGGCTTTAGCGTGAATGATGGGGCTTGTCTTTATTTCTGTCTTATTTGTTTCTGTTCACACATTTGTATTGTTCTTTTTCAGACTATTTGCCTTCAGTCAGAGCTTTTGTCCAAGTTGTTTTACCTTGATTTATCGTCAAACTTGATTCACCCTTTTAAATCATTTCTTAGCTTTCACTCAGCAAGTAATTTGCATTTCATTTTACGCTTATTTTTTCTTTTATTTTGTTCTCTCCAGTCACAGTTTGTGTTGTTAATCCTCTTTTATTTGGCTTTTTAGGTTCTTTACTTCCAGTTTCAATTGTTTTACCATATTTACAGTTCAAGTTACCCCACCCCAAAATCATTTTTTGATAAAGGCTTTCCTGTAGCTAAATCATAAGAGATTAAGAGTGTTAGGCATGTACCAAAGTCACTTTTCAACACAAACAAAGATACACAACCCACACGAGGATCATACAACATCCAGCTTGCTATCACATCCATATGCTGTCTTAAAGTACAGGATGATTATAGCTGGTGTCAATCTGACATTATCAATATCTAAGGAAATGGAAAAACATAGACCACTCACAGTTGCATTGAAAATCCAAGAAACTTGAGGCACATAAGCAGCTGCTCCTCTAATCACTGTACTTGCACCAGAAGATACTGCCGGAAGCTCCCCAAGCATTGCAGATATCAGTGATGTCTTTCCTTCACCAGTTCCGCCAACTATGGCAACCAAACTGCCGATAGGTATATCCAAGTTTACATTGGTCAGTGTCGGCCTCTCTGCCTGCAAAAGGACAGTAGACCATATCAATCATAACATACATGCAACTGTAACTGCATAATTACTGGTGCCAATGTGCTTCCCTGAAACAATTGCTTATTAAGTTTAAGAATTTAAGACTCCCATAGTATCCCGCAACGAACACATCCTAACTTGGCAACCAGTGCTTCCTAAATGTACACAAAATCTTACTAACGCTTGAACCACATGATGTCACCAGAAAACCTATTTAGCCAAGAGTTTCAGAATATTCATGCCAGCAGGTCTTAGGCAAAAGGTACTGTAGGAAAGAGAATCAACAATAAAACTACCAGATACAGAATATCGAATAGAGCGGTGAAATAATTCAGCAAGGGAGATAAGTAAAGCTGGAACAAAGAGACATCTTGTTTACTGTTTTGACACACAAGAAATAAACATTGACAAACGAATGCAGAGATATTTAATTTAGACTAATAACTTAAGAAATGAAAAACTTGCAAAGGTTAAAGAGAACAATAATAGGAAACATCATACAAGTGAAAATCCAAACTGAAACTTAATGGTTGGGGGCTCTGATAACAAAAATCCAGAAACCACCACAACAATAGAACCAACAAAGAAGATAAGGAATAAAGACTAGTGTGGAAAGAACAACCCAAAAAGATAGAAAAAATTCATAAACAAAAGCCAGACATGAAAACCCTCAAAATGAAAGCTTCAAAGAGACTTAGAGAATGAAAGAAGTTTAACGACCTTGGAATCCCAAGCAAAGTTCCCGTTTCTTATTGAGATGGCTGGCAACTCTGGTTCAAGAGGCGGATTTGGCAAAAGAATTCTGTCCTCAGCAAGCAAAAGTTCTTCTAATCGCTTCAATGATACATTTGCATTCACAACCTTCAACCAGACCGAAAAAAAGAGCATATGCAGTTACTAAAATAAGATTCTGGTATCATGCCAAAATGATAACTTTTCAACCAGGATAAAGCATCTGAATGAAAATGGATACCATGATGAGTGACAAAAGCACCACAAACAAATATAAAATATAAGGGAAGTACACAATACACATAACGAGCAAAAGAATATAAATGATGGGGATTTCTTGAATCAAAATAACCAAATAATTCAATCCTAATTAAAAACCCTGTGACACCAGATGGCTGCATCAGTAAGTGAAACACACCACAAGGTATTTCCGGAATTGTTCAGTTACCTGAGTAATAACATTAGGGAGCATGAACAGAGGAAACCGGAGCACTGCAAACAGTGACAGTGACGTAAATGCTCTTGCTGGTGTCAAATCACCTCCAAGCAAAGAGAAGACTCCAAAAGATACAACAGTGACAACGACAGGTATACTGTTCAGAAGAAAGCTGTTGCACTGCAAAATGAAGACAAGATAACAATTCAGAAATCTTTATACCATATCTTATAAACATGCATAACAAGATTGTTACTACAACATCTGAATGCTACAAAATGTATATTCAAGTTCTGAAAACGATTAGCTGTAGCTCAGATACATTCTACATTATCCATGGTAAAACAGTATAAAAGATGCAGCTTTCACATCATGAAAATCCATTGTATTACTCAAGATTTAATAAGAAAGATCACATAACAACTTGAAAAGAAAAAAACTGACTGTTTTATATTATGAGACCACTTACTAATTCTCAAAAGTAACTTGTTCATTTTCAAAATTTCATCTAGAAACATACCCTAATTTAAAATAAGTTGCTAATTTTCAAACATAATATAATTTTTAAAGTAAATAAAAAAACAACTAATTTAGTTCAAAACTAACATACGACTACTCCAAAAGTAACCTTATTAAGCATCATCAAAAGTGGGGATCTAAGTTCATATCTTATGGCTGATAGCCTAGGAGACGTCACTCAAAAAAAAAAATTATTTGGTATTTTTTCATTCAAATTATCGTAAAATCGCTGCAACACACATTTGTTTGTTTGAAATCAACTGCATGCAAACTCACAGGATTGCATATTAGACGAGTTGATACACATCAGGTGTCAGGTCTAGTATCTTGTTGCCACCACGAACCACACCATAGTTATTTTGTTAAATAACCAATAAAATGTCAAGACTAGCCATGGTGACACGATGCAGTGTGTGAGTAAACTGTGGTGTTAGCCTGATAGCAAAAATGTAAACAAATTACGTACATAGGTTAAGGATATTGTCCGACAAAGTATTTCTTACCGCAGCTAGTAGTTGTGATTTGCGGAACCATGAAAGCTCCTCCCCTCGTATACTTTGGACCTTTGATTGGAAACTATTCTCCCATGCATAACACCTTTCATGATTAAAAAAAAGGGGCTTTTATCAAGTACCAGATGTCTCAGAAAAACCAAACCAAAGAGCTCAACTCAACAAGTAAACATACTTCACAGTGTCCATAGCAGCTAAGATTTCATTCATAAGGCCAATTCTCTTGTCAGTTCGCTGCAAACCCTCTTTGGTCAATTTCTGCATCTTGCTGATGATATATGTCTAGCATGGATAAGCAATAAGAGTCAACACAAAATTAGGTCACTAATAAGACGGAAATAACTTCTAAACGAATTACATGATTCAACAAAGTAAATATGTATCCTCAGATCCCACAGAATCCACAATGGTGTTGCCAAAACTCATCTCCACGCAAAGACGAAGAACTGGTATGGTTTTCCTAACTAACAGCTCTATCCAATCAGGAGTTGTAGTCAGTGTGAGCATAAAAGTGCTAACTCTTCTGATAGGCTGACCATACTTACCCCTCCTTTCATATCTATACTGATACCATACCAATAATGATACATTGCATCAGAATACCAGATTACGAACTTACACAAGAAAGATGCTTATTCTCAATCCCTGTGTTCACGATTATGTAATCCTACAAGCCTAAAGCAAAACCCAGTGGAATCCACTCTTTCTTATGACGTCGATTGTGAGCTTGGAGCTAAGCTAGAACCGTATTCCATTATGTTTCCTCCCTACTCCTTAACATAGCCAGTATCCCTAACGTGTCCAAGTTTATAAAAATATATTTCCCTCAAACAGTCTACAGGTCTAGAAGGTCACCTACGGGCATGGTGATTCTTGAAGATTTTTGACAACTTTAAGTGTGAAATTGAAGCACATAAAGTTGAAGAACACACATTTCAGAGTTGATGAATACATCTTTTGGAGAACTATACCTTTTTAAATTTGAACATACAGATTTACCAAAAGTTTAAACCATGAATTGACAACCTATTTCAGAAAATTGGATTCCTTAAGCCTGAATAAGAGCTTTAGTAGGGCTGAGGAGACCAATACTTCTACTTGACAAGTTAAATAAACTCGAGAAAGATGAGAATGCAGCTAATTAAGCAATACATGGCATTAAGATTTAGATCGCGCAGATTTTTTTTAGCATATTATCTTTAACAAGTTGTCATCATGTCATAAAAGTGCACATAAACAGTCCCAAAAGCTGTGAAGACAAGTTTTTTTATCGTACCTGTAAGGGGAAGAGGAAAACTAGCATTAGAGCACCAATGATAGAGGCCACTCCAAGCTCTCTGTATAGAAGAACCATAGCGATAACAATACGAAATGGAGCCGACCACAGTGTGTGAAGTGACTGGCAAACTTGCTGCAGCAAGAGTAAAGTATATTAGATTCAGCACACTGTAAAAGATGATACGAGACCAGCAAATAAGCTAAGCTGAACCCAGCATCAAGAAGACTCCTATATTTGGAAAACACCGCAATCACCAAAATGCAAAATAAAAATAGATAAAAGAAAAACCACCACGGCCTTCAAGAACCAGATATTCGGAATGACGACCATTCACACTGTGAGTCTGTGATGCTTAAGAACCCTTCTTGCATTTTTACTATGTTACTTGGACTCAACCAGAAATGTGTTCATATATCTAACTCGTGTTTTTCATTAGCAATCATGTTATTGGACTAAATTCAAGTGTCCAAGTGTCATACTCATGTCCAAGTTTGTAGTGTCCGACAATGGTACACAAGATAATATGAAGAGTCCGAGTAATATTCCTAAGTTGATATGTTCTGTCACCATACAACAAAGGACCTACGTCATGCAGTTAGCTTTTAGAATGTACTCTGATCTATTCCAGTTTCCTTGTATGTGTGTGACTGTGAAGTGTGAATTACTTTGCGACACTGAATAACTGCTTGATGAAGTTATCAGCATGTGCAAAGAGATGTTTGCTGAGAAAGCACCCATTAGTACATCGAACAGACACCAGGACAAGTTCCGAATCAAACACGAAAAGCTAGAAGATTCCACCTATGGAGAACGCCTACAATAATGACCAAAATCGGACACCCAGCAAGTGAACAGAAATGAACATCCATGTATTAAATACTTCATGTATCACACTTTCCAAGGATTCTAATTTCTCACAGCTGGTCAAGTCAATTATCAGATAATCGCATCAAGATATTGGCAAATTCCTGCTTCAATCAATAGCAAGAATAGGCAGCAGGAAAGTAAGGACACAGCGACATTGGTTATTCTACAAAAACATTTTTGACAAAAATAATAATATTAAGAAAATATAACTTGCCTGGAGGGATTCAGCATCAGTTGTCATCATGTTAGTGATTTTCCCACTAGCAAACTTTTTCCGACTCTCATGGGTTAGTCTCAGGGATTTGCGGAACACTGATGCAATCTACAAGACAGGCAAATAACGGTAAACATGGTCAGTAAATTTCAAACTACATCAATTCAAACTTTTAAATTTCAAAAAAAATAATGCCAGATACACCATAGCTCTCACAATCATGCTATCCTTCAATGAATAGTAAAGTTAGCAGCTGAGAGCAAAGAGATAAAAGGTGTGAAAAAAGCAGGGTTACTCCTAAGATAAAGAACAAAAGCTTAAAAGGTCAAAAAGGTATTAAGCCCAACCCCTGACCGAACATGATTAATAAGAGAAGGATCACATTGAAAGACCTTTACTTCTCATAGACCAACAGTAGGTACGTGGAAAAAAAACATCTAACAGAAAATTAGGGGTCTAAAAGAAAAGACAAGACATGTCATCCAAACCACTATGCTTTAACAGTGGGAAAATACTTCCTGTAAGAGCAGTTGCATTGAACCATCAAGGTTTAGTTTCCTACCCATCGTTCAATACAAAATGTACACGGACTATGAATAGCTGATATGGAGCTATGAAAATCAAATACAACAACATCCGTCAGCATCATCCCAGTGCCTAAAAGGTTCCCACCATAAGGCAGGGTAAAGGGGAAGTCGGATGTACGCAAGCCTTACCACTACGTTGAAAACATAGAGAGGCTACTTACAAATGACCCATAAAGCTAGAAAGTCAAATGCTTGACAAAAACCACAAGCCTATTTTCATGAAAGGGACTCATAGCAGACTTACCAATGTTGATCGAAGTCGGTAACCAACACGCATGACATTTTGAAAATATTGTGCTTCACATAACACTCCAAAGACCTGAATAACAAAGTGATTTGGAAGGGTAAATATACGGCCACTAACAATGACATCTTAGCACATGGTTTGTCGAGCATATAATTTAAGGCATGAAAACACAAATATCCACACCTCATATAGAGAACAAATTGCAATTGTTAGCACAAAAATGCACATTGGTATGGCATAATTTGACAACATGTGAGTTAACAAGACGAGAAGATTGATAGTAAATCTAGCACCCAGGAAAATCACACACGAAAGAGAGATAATAGAAATAAAGAATAGGATGACACCAGGAGGTAAAATCAGGAAAAGAGAATTATCCAGCCCCCACCCTTTCTTTAATTGGTAGTTTAAGTGCGCAATTTAAAAAGACATGCCTCTACATGAGTGCTATATTTGCTTAATTGTACTGTGAGATTGCGACAGCCTCATTGTGATATTACCCCAGAGCCACTAAGAGGAGCAATGATCAGATTATCCAACTCTGCCCCAGTCAAGTAAGTAAAGGCATAGCAAAGCTAGAACGATCAATGTATAATGCATCAGCACAAATAATATAAGAATTGCAAGTACAAAAGGAAAGCATATAGGGCAATCGATATCGTGGTGGCAGATATAAAACATGATATCATGGGACTGAAGTCATACCACACCCACAAAGATCGCAAAAGCATAGATGTAACCTATCCAGGCTGGATCTCCTCGTTGCATAGACTGCACATTCATACACCACACATTCAGCTCATACAAAAAAAAAATTAAACCTCTTTAGGAGAAACAATGTCAGAAAAACAGAAATGTATTCTCATCACAAACTGTCAAACTGATACAACAACAACAACAACCAAGCCTTATTCCCAAAATGATAGGGGTCGGCTGACATGAATAGTCATCTAGTAACCGTCTTGTGTATGCCATAAAATTTCAAAGAAAGTGTGGACCATTTAGAAATATTGAAATACTTTCTAAAGGAGTTTTAGAAAGCAAAAAGGTTAGAAAAAACAAACAAAGAAAAAAGAGTCAAACTGATAGATAATCAAAATAAAAAACAGTTGAAGGCCACATAAAAAAGGGAGCGACCCTTTTTTTAATAAAAGAAAGTTCATATCCTGCACAAATCAGAGTGAACAGAGACGAGATTTAATTTTGGAAATGATGTACAGTGCGCAACCGCAACAACCACTGAAACTGGAAGGCTGCCCAACCAAAGGGATCATTGTTTCAACAACTAGTCATACCAATATCTCGTCGAAAACAGCACATGATTTTCCGGAAAAGTGTGAGCTTTGAGTCAAAGTTAAATCAACTAGAGAAACTTTCTTAATTGAGTTTTTCCTAGGGGACAAGCGGCCGGATTGCCTGCATCTACTAATAAATGGCCATCGTTTGCAATCAATTTGAAAGGCTGGAGCCGAACTGACATTACACGAGACAGACTGGTTTCAGCAAGCAACTGGAAGTCTGCAACTGCTGACAATTAATTCAAGGGCAACATGGCAATGTATTATAATCTACCTAAAGATCAACAGCATAGGGAGTAGACCTGAAAGGCAAGGAATAGATCGAAGGGTCGTTATCACATGTGCGGAAAATAAGTAGGCCGATGGTCAAATATGGCCCATGATTTACCTATGTACATCACAAAATGTACTGTCCGCAAATAGGTTGGTCCTCCTCGAAGCTATATCTCTCATATGAGAGATCTAAAGGGGGATGTTCAAGTAGTCACATACATGGCAATAGTTTTATTACTTTCTGGGATGAATTCGACTGAAAAGGAAGAAAGTTGACGGTGTCTAGAGTGCCAAGTGGTTAGATTGACGGCGAAGGCATCATTTTCTTTGGAATGCAGAATTGTCTGAATAGCTTAGTTCTCTTCTTTTAGATATAAGAACAACATTACCCCAGTGCCTCAAAGGCTCCCGTATATTGCGAGGTAAGGTTCAGATGTACGGTAAGAGAACAGTAAAGAAAAGACAAGTGGACAAGAAGTCCTCTTGCCAAAGAAAATGAACACAAAACAATTAACTAGGAAATCTTTCTCTTAAACCACAATCGCAAGTGATTATGGAGTTGATGTTTTCTAGTTTCCTGCATCCCTTTTTGTTCCTACTAAACACCTGGACTTGTGTTTCCAGGTGTGTTCCCCTCCAGAGTGTGCCAAACAGCACCCAATCGCAGCTAAGATATCCCTAGCCTTCTTGTCTGGTTCCTCACTCCCATGAGTAACCCTATCAAGAGGATCCCCAGAGTGTTAATCACTTATTTGTCTTGAACTAGACTGAGAAATTCTAGATATTCCAAAGATTCTCCCCCAGTTCCTACCTGAGACTCACTATCACCATATCATCACCAACAGGATTCACGAAGCTAGCACTGTCCACCCATTCTTCCTAATTGACAAGGATGTAATTAATATCCCAAATGAAAAGGAAAGTATAATTTCTGTGCGCAAATATCTTACCTTTAGTCAACCTTATTTCTAGCACTGTAATCAAGGATCTAACCTATGACAAGTTATAAGCTTCTTTCTATACTTGCTATATCAGAGCCTTTACTTACTGATCAAACATAACTTTCATTTTCTCTATGCTCTCTGAAAAGCATTGACATTATAACCAATCCTCTCACAAAAGAAAGAAGATGGAACAAATAAATAAATCCACCACACCCTTTGTCCTCAACAATCTCTTCAACACTATTGAACTCACCCCTAGCAACCACAAATTGTGAGAAGTAACATTGTTTCCACTGTTATTCGTTTCAATCTCTTCAAATTTGTTCATGGTACTCAAGCAGCTCTTTCCTCAACCATTGATGCTGCCAACAACACTACTTCTCCCAACCCCGCTCATTCTACCTGGCTTCCCCAAGATAAGCTCATTTTGTTGAGTTTCTTCTGCACTCTTTCTCCCTCCGTTGTTCCTCTTGTTTCTCATTGCTAGATGCCTCATGCTGCTAGTAAACTATTAGCTTCTACCTATGCTAGTCCATCCTGTAGAGGGTGGCCATATACTATAATTCAAAACCATTCCCAACTAAAGTGATAAGTTGACAGTTCGAAGGTTTTCCTTCAGATCAGAGGAATGCCCTTAAGGAAAGATCATTTCAGAACATTCCATCCAAAAAGATTTGCCTTGAAGTTTGGAGATTTTTCTGGCTGATAAGTTGTGGTGACAGTCTGATAAACAACGGAGAGAGACCCTTTTGATAAGTCGGGTAAGGTTGGTTGTCGACTCTGACAATATCCGAAAACTGCGTAGAACTGAGGAAAATGAATCTCCCAGAGAGTTCAAGTAGAGAGAGAGAAGACACAAAGAATAGATAAAATGGTGAACTACTAGGGACAAACTTTTTTAAAAGTTGTCCAATTTGCCAAGGAGTTCCTTCACGCGAGTAAGAAACAGATGTAACTTTAGCGCTGCTGCTGTCCCCTCAGTGTCTTCGGTACCTCGGTATGACCCACTTGGTGGTTTCTCAATTGTTGCCCTCTCTAATCAAATAGAAAAATATATGTAAAAACGATCATCACATAAGTTAAGATGTGGAGTTGTAGACTGTGGACCAACAACGCTCCTGTTACATCGACTTGCCAAGGCATGACAATACACTACAGTTGACACTTCTTATAGGCCAAAAAACGGCAAAATTATCCTTTGTCTCACAGGCTTCCTCCTATGCAACGTAGGGGGGGGGCACCTTAACCCTTCATCGCAAACACAGAGAAGCTGATTCCAAAAATATCTATAATGTGGAGAATTGCATCTACCAACTGCTACTTCATGATAAGAAGCACAGATAATCTAGGTCTCATATGAGACGGCCTCACAGTAAATTATCGTAAGACCACTTATTTGGTTAAAACTGCCCATTTTAACATTGTGCGTGATCAATGTATTGCTCTTAGTAATCGTTTTAGATTACATCTAAACACATTACTTGTGATTGTACAGGATCACATTATAAAAAATTAGCCATAGTGTTTATAGGCAAAGTCTCATATGAGACGGTCTCACAATAATTTATTATGAGACCATTTTATTTGGTTAAAAAGTGAGCAATTTAACATTCATTGTGATCAAAATATCGCTTTTAGTGATTGTGTTAATTTACGATTTAACTACATTAGCTGTGATTTAAAAGGGCCACAAAATATAAAACTACGCATACTTTATAGAGTATCTCATTCACTCGTTTTATAAGGGGCGTTCTAATCTTACATAATCACTAGAAGAAGTATAAAGGTTACCAAAAATGTAAAACAGGTTATTATTTATATAGAAAAGATGGTCTCACAATAAGTCAGTGTGAGGCCGTCTCACACAAGACCTACTCTAGTTTATAAAGGAACCCTATTACTACTCCTTAATGGGAGGCTATAATCATGAGTTCAATTACTAAAAGTAGTATAACTATCACTAACAGCGTAAAGTAGTATAATGATTACCAACAAAGTAAAAGAGGTCACCATATAAACAAATGAGATGGCCTCACGATAAGTTATTGTGAGACCGTCTCACACAAGACTTACCCAGTTAGCAATATTGTTTTTTTCCATCATATTCCAAAGCCAAGAAAAGAGTTAAGGGACGAAACAATTCAAAAACAATTCACTGCAATACTGTATCGACCACAAAGACATGCACATGATTCCTAGAGTAGTAGGCAAGGTGAAATGAAGCATCAAAAAGAGAAGGGCGTTCTTTTCAGACAGATAAAGGCCTTATTGGTTGCTGTTCCTGTTGCTGTTGCTAGCATGCAGCTCCTAACTTGGATAAGATATGTACATGAATACAGCATAAGCATCTAAATATACAAGAATCAAACACAGGCAGCCAAGCGGAGAACCTACCTTCAGTAGGCTGTTGAGCAAAAGCGGGCCAACAAATTGTGAAAGATCATTGCCAATCTACAAGTTAGAAAGTGTCACCGTCAACGGCTTATAAAACTCAATAGAAAATTATCAATTTCAAATACATAAACAGCATTATTCATACGAAAATTAGTATGCTAAATAATTTCCTCTTAAATAAAGTTTCATAAACTTGAGCTAAGCTACTGAGCTTGCAGAGACTCCAAACAACAAATTTCCGATACTAATCCGATCTCAATTCCTAAACAACATTCAAAATCATCACTATTACACGTTTTTCAAATATTTTGGAACAATGGTAGATCTTCATGTGCCTGTTCAGGATATTCTTATAATGCATTGTCAGTACACTCTAAGATGGCAAGTATATCAAAAGGAAGAAAAGATCAAGCTCGAGAAATTGAGAATAACTATCAGGAATGTCACGTATGGGCATCCTGTCTTAGAAACTACTCCCTTTCTATTTTATTTTATCTTCTTCTTTAGCAGTGATTTTAAGAAATTTACTAGGTGAGGACGAAACTAAAGTTAGGGGAATTTGTGGTCACAAACCACAAAACACAAAAATAACATGCTAAAAAGGAAATGAGAAGATCATTGTGAGCTAACCTGAAATAGAAAGGGGATACATAAAAAAGAATGGGAGGGAGTATTACATAAATTTTGAACATAAAGAAAAACAGATAAATATTAGCAAACAGCTTCTCTTGTCAACAGCCGCACCAGACATCATATTAAGCAAGAGGCAACCATAGAGTTTAGAAAAACATCGAAGCTCTAACTAGTAGCATGCGCATGTAATACGGTTCTAGTGAGCAAAGAAAGAAGTTATCACCTTCCAGAAACCGCCCCACCAAAACCTACAAAAGGAAAGATGAATTGGTCAAAGAAGATACATTCATGGAAATATTCAAGAACATAGACACCGTTTCTTCAAATCTGCCATTCAAATCTCTAGAGGAAACCGGAACTTTGAAAATTAAATACCAAAAACACTATCACACTACATGTAGCATTTACGAGATCAGAAAATAGCAATCGCCAGAACACACACAACACACGACACCAATCACCAAGCATATAAAAATTCTCAAAAGAAATGGAAATTGGCTCAAAGTCAAGGTTAACAGAAATTGGAAATTATATAGAAAGAGAGCTCGTAGCAAATAAAACTCCATAAATTCTAAATAAAACCAAGCGAGCTACATTCACATACCTTCCCCCAAGGCTACGATTTAATGGCCTTAGAATCCATGGTTTGGGTTTTTGAGATTCCTCAATCCAGCATCTCTGGAAACTACAAGTCCAAGAAAATGAATGAGAGCTTTATATAATGTATTATGTATAGATATCGTTATAGATTTCACGCTATGAACATACCTGCTAAACAATGTTTCAGTCTGGTCCCACGTGTCCAACTTCCATACATCTTTCTCTGTCAAAGGCCTTTTATAACCCAACTCCATGATGGGGTTCATCCATGAAAAGAAAATTTCTGTCATTTAGATGGAAAAATTAGCAAGAAAGTTTGCAGTTTTGCACAAACATCACTTCAGTTTAGGAGATACTCCCTAGAACAATATCCAAACTTCCAATCGAATTCAGGAAAATTTTGACACTAACAGATTATATATCAACAAGTTCTATCAAAAATTATGCAGAGCCAGCTTCTCTATGGAGAAAAAGAAAGCTTAAGTAAATTTTTAAAGAGAACCATACTGGAAATTATGTTAACATGCCTCTCCGGACAGATCTGCTCTCCTCCAGGAAGTTCAACATACTCACTGTCATCGATAGACTCAGTTGTAATGGTGGTGTACCCTGGGAAAGGGTCAAAACTTGGAATATAAACTAACAGAAGTACTCCGAACAGGCCCTGCAAATAAGAAAAGGACATCTTCATTAGATTTCTGCAGCAAGAACGTTGCTTATCCTTGGATCAGATAAATTACTAAATCCTTTGATGTTGATCTCCCAACGGAGCTGTTACACACTAGGGCTACAGGAGCATACACCATAACCAACAGTCCTACACTAGCTCCATAGCATTCTTAATATGTTCTTGCATTTCTTGGACAAAATGCCATGTAATTAAATGACGAAAAACGTAGGTCCTCGAAAAAAAGAAAAAAAAAAAAAAACATGATCAGTATTACCATTTCTTTCTACAGTATGTGCTCATCATGTTTTAAAAATAAGAACGGATGAGCAGTAAAAAAAATGAAAAATAAATAAAAAACACCATCAAATCCACCTACATCAAGTAATCCCGAAAGTTACAGCAGCCTTAATGCTAGAAATCTTCATAGCCAACAGTGGTCACTCAGTGCAACATCCTACAATGACCTAACAGACTTCCAGTATAAAGTAGTGAGGATAAAAATGCCTACTTTGCGACCTCATAACTGTGTCACCTACCAACTGAAATAAAGGCAGGCAATCTTCTCTTAAATCATTTGCTTTTATATATCCGTAACAAAGTCCTCACCCTCCATTTAGGATCTACTTGTTCCCAAACACTTATAAAGTTCTGGCAAGTCCTCTAGAATGACTTTTGCTTAAATACTAACAAGACTCAGTCAACAAGCTTTCCAGGGCAAAACACTAAAACCTGATTATAAAGGTCTCTTTATAAAATTACAATTGAGGTTTCAAAATTACTCATTAAACTGTTTGAGCTTCTTATGTCGAGAAGTAACCAATGATTGTGTACACCCAACCCGCCCTGAGCTTCACTGGGGTAGTGAACTTGTGAGTTGTTACGTTACTATAACTATTAACTTTTAGAGACCTTAATATTACACATTAATCATAGAATCTGCTCGGTCTGAAAATAACCTTCTAATAAGGTTGATTATAGCAAAGTATCTCATTGTCGCTCTAATCCATTATAGCGGTATATGACTGATAAAAAAGAAAAAGAAAAAAACCATTATCGAAAAGGGCGAAAGAAAACCAACCTGGACGACAACTTCACTAAGGTACAAGTAAAACACAGACCTGCAATACAGAACCCAACTCACAGTTACGTTCGAGTAAGAAGTCAAATCCCACTTTAATGGAACTAGAGGTATACTTGCATAAATAAATAAAAAGGACCATGTATATGTTAAGGTATTAAACCAATTATTGGGCCTCAACCGTCAGCTTAAGCTTATGGTTGGAATGGTTTCGTAACATGAAATCAGAACCTCAATGACCCTGAAGTCTCGTGTTCAAATCCTGGGAGCCCCCTCCTCTCAAGTGGAATTTCAGCACAAGGTATGGAGGGAATGTGCATCTCTCATCCACGATTCAAGCCCAAAGGGCATTGGCATGAGGGGGGGTGTTAAGGTATTAAACCAATTGAACCTCAGCCATCAGCTTAAGCTTTTGGTTGGAACGGTTTCGTAACAGTATATAGCTTTATGTTACACATGTGAAGCCTTTCTCCAAGAAACCATCTCATCTGTCTCCAATGGCTAAACAAACACAAGGGAATACAAATTTTGTCTTACATTCCTATTACACACGGAACACCTTATATAGATTCAATGTTTTTGCCATTTCAAACATCTATTAGTATACTCCTTGATTGGTCATTCAAATTATCAAGCCAGAAAGCCTCATTATTTGTCTAGTCCTACTGAACAGAGAAAAAAGGGAATACTTCATGATAAATAAATAAGGAAGAGCTTATGCAGGACAAGAAACCCTTCAGAAGCCATTGATAAAACAAAGGAGTATGCCAATCACGCTACAAATCATTCAAAACAGGACCACAAAAAACAAAAACTAAAAAAAGAGGCATCTGAGAATTTCAGGGTAATTCTGTTAACAATCAATCAAAAGAAACCTCATTGTTAGGGAATACTGACTCTATTTCAAGTAACTGGTCAGTATGCCCAGTCCATAGCAAAAAAGCTCAAAGATAGGCCAAACAAACCCAACCATTACAAGAATCTTGAACCTTGCCTCTCACCAGATCCATACACAAAATAATCTGCAAGTTTCTTAGAGCAGTTGGTGGGCAGATCCACTGAATCACCAGGGACCAACAAAAGTACTCCACATGGTTCCCGGTCTACCCCCACCCCTGAGAGATAAGACACACATATGAGGCAGATGCTTGCATTCTGGATCGCAAGATGTCCAGTTATTAATCTATCAAAAGTGCTTGAGACTCTGCAAATAACCAGTTGGCCTTAAGCTGTGGCTCAGGGACGACCATGAGATTCATTGTTCCAGTACAAGCTCTTTACTGCCATCAACCGACCTCAAGCCATCAACGGACCTCACTACCAACACCAATCCTTATGAACAAACCCCTTAATTTCCAACATTTTTTATCTTTCTTAGAATGCCGAAGCTAGTAGAGGTAGATTTGTTGGGGCAGCAAAAGCAAACAAAAAGAAAAGGTATGAAACCGCCAGAACAATCACTTCTGGCACTCCAAGGTTATAGACAACAAGACACAGCAGCCATGTGATGAGATGATGCCTCTCCACTCAACACTGAAGGGCTGCCTTGACGGATTGCACGAAGTCCAGGAAAGGTGGACCTGACAAACGAGGTTCGTCAAAGGACAGCCATCTCCGACGAGACTATTCTATTTCCTTTTAGACTAAGTGTGTGGGCTTGGTTGTCGTTCTATTACATTTGATTTAAATCTAAAACTAAACCAAATCAGCAGTTCTGCCCTTATTGATCAACCTGCCGCCAACATGCTTGTGCCGCCATCTTCTTCCGATCCATAGTGTTTCTCTCTCCTTCCTCTCTGTATTTCCTAAACCTTTGACCTTCTCTTGCTTCTGTTTCTCATTAACATAATGAATCATAAGGTTTTTCACGGAGCAAGAACATGTGGATTCAGTAGACTCCCCTCCTACCTTACAATTGGGTAATTGTTCCATTGACCTCGATTTATCACATTCATCTGAACTTTCTGGAAAGTTATGGTTTTTTGGTGCGATAGAGTTTCATTTTATTCAAATATCCATGGTATAATTCATGCGTGTTGATGTCATTGCTCATGAACCTTGAACGTATATTTTATAGATACAATAATTCGTGTTTATTGTTTTGTTAAAATAATTAGTGTTTATGGATCTTTACTTCACAAACAAACTAAGGGAAAGACTTCAGTACTTGCAAAGAAAATGAGTCACGTCAAAAGTTACTAATGTACCTATAAACTTTTCCAACATATTAACCATAAAACTACTTGGTCTGACCATAAATAATGTTAAGATGGTTATACCCAGTCTTGTGATTCCGATTCTCTGAATTTAAGATTAAAAGTGAATGTTAAAGCCAAAGGAATGATGTAAATGTTGGAGCAGTTTTAAGCCTTGAAATACAGCAATCACTACCACCTGATCCTCTATAGACCTCTTTTCCTTTAAATTGGGTTGCTCAATTTAAACAACATGAAGAATTTATAAAGATGGACGTTCTAGCAAAAAAAAAGTACATGGAAGAGGGGGGGGGGGGGGTAGAATCATCAAGAAAAATATCAGTAAAAAAACTCTTTACGGGGTAAAAGACAAAAAATCAGAGAGCATCAACAATTCATAGACTTATCCAAATGAAAAATTAAAAAGAAACAAGTAAGATGGAGACAAATGTAATCAGAAGGAATGAGAAAAGCAAACCTCTCATAATATTGTTTCACAGAGATCACAAGATTTAGCGTGACAGCATTTCCAACGAGAGCATACATAAGACCGAATCTGACAACCCATCTGAACTCACAAATGTATACTTTGGTTTCTACGCCAATCATAACAAACACGGAGAACCAAGCCAGAGCCTCAATAATCAACGAAACAACCTTCAGGAAAAAATACAACGTAAGTGATGAAGAAAAAATAATGCATAAAAGTAGTAGCATACAGTCCAGGATATATAACAAAGGGAACTTATGTCTGACATTTAGATCAGTGATCTAACAGTATCAATTGCTGCACAATTTACAGAGAATTTAACTCTCCACTATAGAACTTCACTTCAAATACACAAACACACACACACACACACACACACACACACTTGATGTATGGCTATTTTATATTGTAATTGTTTAAAACAGCCAGAACAAGTTTTACAAGGTAAAGCAAAACAAAACAAAATCAAACCAAAACAGCCAGAACCAGTTTTACCAAGAAAAGACTATTATGGTCATTTGGTTTACAAGTAAATTATGGCAACTAGAATTCCCATGAGTTAAAAAAATTGAGTTGTTTGGTTAAGCAAAATCATAAGAATTGAGAATGCATGGGAATTTGCTAACTGAACCCCCCCCCCCCCCCCGGGCGTCCCTCTTGATAAGTGGGAATTATATTCTAGTTCTTGGAAATGGAACTTTAAGAGGGTTTCTAATTCCCACATACAAGCAAACGACTACTTAAACAATATATGGCATAACAAGATTGCAAGCTTTTAAGCCCATTTTTCTTCTGTAATTAAAATAGGGCACTGGTCTTTGACCTTTCTTCGTGAAAGTCAACACCGTTTTATTGAACTTAGCCTCCACCAGCACGCAGAACATGCTGGAACGCTACAGGCATATGAATAAGGCAAACAAGTAAGCCACCCAAGAGTGACTAGGCCATTATTATGTTTTATGGAAATTGGACATTATCGCATTGCGGAAGACCACATCTGTCGATTTATGAATAAGTACAGTGAGTCTTTAGTTTGTTGTGGGGAATGTTCGAAAGACTCTAATTACACAAGAGCTACACACAAAAACCAAACCAAGAATCCCCTTCCACTCCCCCATCTCTCACATGGACTTAGGCTCCTAACGCCTAGCTGTGCCAATCCTAGGCAGTAGGAGGTACAGACTAAGGGGGCCCACCGCGTGAAAAGAAAAAAAAAAAAAGGTTATGCATCCAAATTATGGTTTCAATAGAAATCCCACCACAGAAACATCCTGCGTGAGTTATCCAAATTTCTGTAGAACCCTTATAGCTTAATCACTCAAGAGGCAGAAAGAACAGCAATTGTCGGAAAAGATAAGCAACAAAATAAAAGAACCCCATTTCATTATGATAGACGATCAACTACACATTGAAAAGTAAGGAAAAAACCTCATATGGCGCGAGACCAGCTTGCCCGTCCAAATTCATGACTGAAATACCCATGATCAACCTGCACAAAGGCTCAGCAGTGCAGTAACCGGCCAAAAGACTCAGGAAGTAATTATAGTACTTGGACCTCATGGAAAATCTCAGGACCTTCAAGTCCTTGTAGGTTAACCATATCCGGTACACGCAAAGACTAATCAGAACCAAATGAGATACGCCAACCACAACACTCTCAGTCGCACAAGGCGTATAGGCGCCCAGCGCATTTCTCACTGCTGTTGCCCACACTCCATCCGCCACTGGCTGGCAATACCACTCCAATGGCTTCACAGCCATCTCTAATCACCCCTTTCTCAACTCAGCAGAGCTTAATCACTAATATCAAATAAAACCTCTCTTTCTGCTACCTACACCCTGCAACCCCAACACAAACTTAAATTATTTCCCATCATAATATTCCTCGTCACGCAACAACCATACAAAATATGCAGCAAAAACATGAATTCTTACGACTATAATCTACACCATCATTACGATTCACACATACAATATGATATTAACAATATGATATGATATGAAGTGATATATTACAGATTAGAAATGATAATAAAGTGTTGACTATTCCAAATAAAACCCAATTCAGAAAATTTAAACTACAACCCACTTTCATTTACCAGTTTAATAGATGATTTCAAGTGTCAAATGAGATCATCATCAAAAAAACCCAACAATAAGATTCCACCATTTTAACAATATTATTTGTTCTTAAGCAAACAGGTTCCAACAATAAAGATTAAAAGGGTATTATTATCCCTGATTGGAGTAATGAAAAGGCAGCAGATTTTTCAGACTGACAGAGATAAGAGGAGAGAGAGGGAGAGGGGACCTGAGATTCTGGGCCAAAGATTTCTCCAAGGTTAGTGGGGAGAGATAGGTGGACTTTCTGGGTTTAAAAAGGATGGTTCATATTTACAAGACTTGGACTTTGCTGCGTCACCCCTTACGAATCTCTATTGGAACGATTCTCGCATTCGGCTCACCTCTTTAGAATAGAACGTTTCCGAAATCGAACTTTAACTATACATGTAGGGAACACATAGAATGGTATTTAGATTACCATTTTGAATATGGTATAATATGGTATCTAATCGTAATTTTGCGAGTCATTCGTTAGGGGCCGCTCAAGTGCGCATGGGTAGTGTGAGGCAAGTTTTGTGTAGATAGGCTGGTAGATGAGTGTCGGTATTTCAGCAATATCTGGCTGAAGCAAGGGTAAACTAATGGCCGGCCATTTTAGAATATAAACATTTTCGTATGAACTATACATGTAAGGGAACAAAGAATATTGAGAGTATCGTATGGAATATCGCACAATAAAAACATTTTCGTACGAACTTCAACTATGAACTATTTGTGTGACCATAAAAAATAATCTAAGAACTTCCCGTGTAAGATAACATAGAAATAGAATACTCATATTGAGAGTATCGCATAATATGATATCGTCATAATTTAGGGAATAAGTCTTGTAGCTCGTTAGTAGTGCGCGAGGCTGGCCAACAGTAGGGCCCAAATCTTGGAAAATGGGGTAACCATGGTTAACATTTAAATAATATTTACAAAAACTTTCTAAAAATAGTAATCTTTGATTTGTTGTCATATGACGTGGCCTTTGGAAGGTAACACAAGAATACAATGTGTATTTTGAAGATACGGTAGTCGTGGGATAGTATATCCGGTGGTCGAACACTATGGGGGGTAGAAAGGGGATCGTGCTCAAAGATCGGACATTTTAGCATGCATGGGTAAAGTCTACCACATAGCGATATGATCCATGCTTAGCGAAGGCAAGCAATATAACAACACGATCCACCATACGTCGCTAGTTCGCAACACAACCTAATAGGCTAGGAAGTCACCCATAAACCCTTATGATGCGGGAGCATAGGGTAAGGGCATTCATCTTTTAATGCTTACAATATGTCCCCCAAGATTCAGATAAATTCTCATTGAAATGAGACCATTTAGTGATGCATATTTCTGGGAAAATCTGACAGTTTCAGTGATTTTCATCTAACTTTGGAGTTTCATATACTTGGATATATAAGGGCTATGGCTATGGTTCTTATATGGGTGCAAAGTACATTGTTCAAGCTTTCTTATGACACCATTTAGCAGTCCATTAAAGCTATAAGCAATATTTTATGAAGCTTCAAAGGTAGGGCATCAAAATGCTAGACCTTCAGAAATGGGACTGACCTGGTGTCACTAAGAGGCGCATATCTTCTAAACCATGAGGAATTTTGGTTTTATTCTTTTTTTCATATGAAAGCTAAGATCCACAACTGTAATTTGGCATATCATGGGATCCAAAAGATATCGGAGCACAAAGTTATGGCCTCTACAACCCGAAACCAGCGTATGAGCAAATGCTGCAATGTCCGAAATGCATCTCAATGCATGGAAGGGGCATGTTTGTCTTTTGACTTGGTTGGCACTCACCCTCATAAGTTGTCATATGTTCCTAGGAATATCCTAAGGTCATGGAATGTGAGAAATGGGACATGTGACTGGTTTTGTCAGAGATAACAAGGCTCTGAAAATGACATCACCTGTCATTGTCACTCTTGTAGTCCTAGCTCTCTTACAACAGCTATCACCTGCATTATTGGACAGATATGCACGAAATTATGAGCTACTCTCCTTCTAGCATACACCTCACCACACTCACATGAAGAAGAAGACAAGGGAGGAGCCTTGTACAATCCAATACGAATTTAGTTTTTTTTATTTCTGCATTTTATTTGTTTTAATGATATCTATGATGTACTATCCTTATTTGAGCCATAGGATTGATGTTAATGAAGGGCTAAGATTCATTTCCAATCCTCTATATATAGAGTGCAAGTTGTAAGGTTTTAGGCAGCTTTTGATGAATGAAAATTTGAGTTTTACTCAGAAAAAAACTTTTGTGGTTTATGGCGACCATTGTGGCACATGTTTAGCCTTCGGGGCTGTGTTCGAGTGTGTTTTGCACTACAATGTACCATTTTCATCCCTTAATTGTGCAGCCTTTGTGGTTGTCGATTTTGTTCCTTTCATTACTCATAAAAACCCAGAAAATTCATACAAAAAATAAGTTCATTTTCCTGTTTTTAGTTCTTGCATTTCTAGGTAGTTTCCAGAATTTCTTCTAATTTTTCAATACCACTCAAATCCTATAAACCCTTCGTTATTACGTATCACCTTAAATTCTCGCTTGGGCTTCAAAGGTAAGGCCTTGTTGATTGTATGGTGGCTTCCTTCCCTTCTCTTTCTCCTCTTTGGGGAGTTGGAACCCACAGTTGTTGCTCTGCTTAAGCGCATCCAGCAGTTCTCTAGGACGCAGGATGTCGGTGCGCAGGCTGCAGCTCATATTTTTACTAGGATTGGTTTTTCCATAACAAAGGGTGTGGGGGCTCAGATCGTATCTCAACTCCCCACCAATATCTTGTAAATTATTATTGACTTTCCAGTGATAATAAGAGATATAAAGGAACATATCGCTAGTTTACTACTCGGGCGACACCCGAATTAATTCTTACCATATTGAGTTACGCATTTATGGATGCTACATCCGGCTCATGTGATGAGTCGGGGTGTTACGAAAGGCGTGAAAGCAACCCTGCGACCGCGTGGTTTAAGCGCAACGAGCACGTTGCTTTTTTATTTAAGTGTGGGAGTTGGTAACACCCCAAGATTATGGTAACTAGTTTATGAAAAGTGATTTGTCCCACATTGGAAAATTAAGACTTATCCCTGTTTTGTTTTATTGTCTTGACTTTTTGTTTTATTATCCATGCATGTGCTTTTTCTATATTGCCCCCCAATTACTTTCCCACCCTCTTTCTACTTTCCTACCATCTGTGTCATTATCAATCTTCCACATACTTCATCTTCATTATTTTCTTCTCTGTTCATCATATTCCTCTTCTTATCCCTCTACACAGTTAAATCTCATTCTTATTTCTCCTTATCCTCTCTTTAAATTCCGAAATTTGTACTCTTATTCCCGACGTTTATTCCCCATATTCAGTTTTACCCACTTGAATTATTTCCTTCAACAACTTTGCAAGCAGTAAATTAAATTGGTTTCCAGAGAAGAATGAAAGGTATGTACATTTAATTCGAAGCAATAACATGAATATTAGATTAATTATTTGTATTAATTTGATTACTCGGATCAATTTCATTGAATGTATAGCATGAATATTAGATTAATTTTCTAGATTACATAGATTAATTTTATTGAATGTGTATGGATGAATTAGTTGAATTGATAGCTGAAGAGTGAGTATTTTAGAAGTAGAGGTTTATCCGATCCATGCGTTAATTGGTTTGAACATAAATTGATTGGGATGGAGTTTTACCGTTATTAATAAGAACCATTATAATGTGTTGTGTTTGAATGGTTTTAGAAACGGGGTGTGGTAGTAAAACGAAGATAGATTCAGAAGTAAGTGTAATAGGTATTGAAGAAGACAGCAGTTACGATGAGTTTGATGATGAGTTAATGGATATTGATGATTTTGAGGAGGAGAAATCTGTAGAGAGATTAGGTGTAAGTCCTTTAGATGCTTTTTCTACAGCATCTTCTTCTGTGGTAGTGAGACGTCGACGACGTGGGCGTCTCACGAGTTTGCCGACAGAAGAAACATGTAAAGTAGGTAGGAAAAGGAAGAAGAGGGAAGGAGATATGTCTTGGTTGCTTACAGAGGCAGCCGAAGGTGGACCAGTAAACGTTGAAGTGATCCCTAGCTTTGGGGGTCACATTGCCCATCGCCGTTGGAGACAACCTGCCAATAATCGTGGTGTTATTCAGTGCTTAACTTGTGAAAGGTTGTTAAGTAGACTTAGGAAATATGAGTTTATCCATGACGGTGCTGAATAGATGTTGGTTGATACGGGGCTTTTTCACTTGCGAGGTTGTATGATATCGGCATTCGTTGAGAGATGGCAGCCTGACTGGCAGCCTGACACAAACACTTTCCAGATGCCGTTTGGGGAAATGACTATTCTTTTACACGATTTGCATTACATTTTACATATTCCTGTGGATGGGGAGTTACTTAGTTGTATTGATTCAACGGAGCATTATAAGGGAGACTTGTCAAAATTGTTGGGATGTAACCCTCAGGAGTTGTCTAATGCAGTCGCTCCCGAAGTAAGAAAGCCCCTCTATACAAATCTGGTGTTGTGTTAGTAGAGTATATTATGAAGTTCGTGAGGGAGGTCGCGACAAGGAAGTTGAGGCACAAGGTTACTTGTTGTACCTGCGAGGTTCCATATTGTTTGTGGACAAGAGTGGAGATCATGTACGGGCGGCGGTGAACTTGTTTCTTAAGGATTATGGGCGGGTGAAGAAATATGCTTGGGGTGCTGGCACACTTGCGTATTTGTACCGGCAACTTGGGATAGCCTCCCAGTCGAATGCGAGGAGCAAATGTGGGTGTTTGACCCTTCTACAGGCGTGGATATATGAGTACTTTCCTGCTCTACGTCCTATGATGATAGAGAGTCGTTGTTTGTCAGAGGACGAGCCTCGTTCGTTGATGTGGGACACCAGAGGCTGCGTAGGGATTTCGAGTATGGACCGGTTGTTGGAGTACCAATCATTGTTGGATAGCATGAGGGTAGAGCATGTGGTTTGGCTGCCATATGGTAAAGACCCGGGGCAAAGCGTGCATAGATCGCTGTACACCGGCGGATGCATTCGATTTTGCGATGTAATTGAGTGCTATGATCCCTTCCGTTAGTTTGGATATAGGCAGGTGATCCCTAATTCCCTGGCACCACCTAGTAGTGCGTATCGGCCTGCTTCGACCCTGTGTTATGATGTTAGATTCCCCGAGTATACTGACCATTTGTGGCGTAACTTAGCATGCCATATAGTTTCACTTGATGCTATTTCAGAAGTTGCGGAGCCGATGCACTCTTTTGTAGTTTGTTATATAAGATGGTATCTTAACATCTCTCACCCTATTATTGTGAACCCGGTGGTAGTATCCCGCGTTTGGAGCCAATTAGCAGTTCCCCGGGAGCAGGTATGTTTGTACTGAGTTATTATCTTTAAAAATTTGTTAATGTTCGTGCTCCATGACTTTCACATGCTGACCTATGTATTATATTCTTATGCAGCGTGCATCATAGATTCTGCAAATTCTTGGTCCCTTGATTCGGGCTTCACCGGACGAAAGAACTGCCTGTTGTGAAGAGTTTTTCAAACTTCTTCATGTTGTTCGGCCCTTGTACGAGGAGTTGAACCGATATGGGCCTTGAAGAGAAGCAGTGAAATAGTTTTGTAGGTTTTGCATCTTGGACACAATTAGCCCATTGTTGCGGATTTGCGGAGTTCTGATACACTCTATTTTTCTAGGCGTTACATAATAATCGGTTGTATTGTAGTCACCTTGGTTCTTAGAGTATGTTACAATTTACATTGATTGATATTGGAGTTTTCGGAATGTACATATCTATTGTGCATGTTTAGAATTTAGACGAACTCTTACTGAGAATGAAAAAATACATACCCGGATTATTAATATATGAATTTAGTGCACATGGAAATTCATGAAGCGTGGCATACTGAGTAAATGATAGCTGATATTCAAAATGAGGAAATACTAACTTGGTTATTAGATGGTAACTCGAAACATAAGTGTATAGACTGTATACTGAGTTAATCAACAATCATATTCAGAATGGACTATGTATATGTGCTGAATTAATCCACATGTGAATTTGCAAGTGTATACAGAGTCAATAAACAATCATATTCATAATGAGGTAATACATACTTGGATTATAGACATATGAAATCACATGTGTTGCATATTGAGTCAATGAGTTCTCATATTCGGAGTGAGATAATACATATGTATTATAAACTTGTACTCTTTTACCAAAAAAAATTAACAATTAATATATATAGTATATATTCCGTAAATGCACACGATTAGTAAATATGGTAAAATATAATTTGGCCATAGTTTGGGTAGTAAAATAGTATAGCATATATTAAAAGTTGTGTTAGAAACAACGACCACATTCATCATTCACCAATTATATCATCTAATCCAATACTATATATTTAAACCTGAAACCAAGTGTTTACGAGAACGCTAGCTTGACACCTATTAATTGGATAGCACAACGGAATTATATAATATGGTAGTTATTAACTAATTTAAATTAGGAATTATGTTAAAGCTAATTTATGTTAATGAATTGAAATATAATGTGATATAAGCGGTGGAATGAAAATGGAATAGTTTAACGTGATAGTTTAACAGGTGACAGGATATAGTATAAGAAGTACGAGATATATAGTACTCCCTCCATTTTTTTTGTTTATTTACGTATTCCTTTTTTGACAATTTCATTTGATTCTTTACGTTTCTATTTTGGGGCAATATTTGTTACTTGACCTTCCACAACTACCCTTACTAACTCTACTATTAAATTTTCTAATTTGATTATTTAATCTAATTAACACAAAAGTTAACCCAATCACTGTTAAATATTTTCCCCTCATTTTAATCCAACAACCCAATTCTACTTAATTACCCAACCCAAATCAGATTCACCTACCAACACAACCACATACATTCAACCCCCATCCTCAATATCCATATCAACGTCATTCATCTTCATCATTTGACTGATTCATCTTCATCATTCTCATCACTCATCTTCATCATTTTCATCATTCACACATTCATCTACTTTCGTTCATTCATTTTCTCTTTCATCTCCATCAATCATTCATACATTCATCCACCAATTTTATTTTAATCATCCATTCTTGCGTCTCAAAATCCACCCATCTTCACCTCCCTCCTCGAAAAAAAATTATATCTCTCTCCTCTTTGAAAGTTTTGGTCGGATCTTGTTTTATTTTTCATTTTCAATAAAAAAAAATCAAATGGGGATATAACTCTTGGTTGTTCTAGGAGAGAGATTGAAGTTTTCCAATGGTTTTTTGCCTAATCTGGTGGTTTTGTACTTGTGTTAGTAGTAGTTAGTACACATTTTTCCTACCCAGAAAAATCAGTTGTCAAAATCAAGTACACTTTAGCTTTTGTGTTCAAAGTCATCATCTCTTTGTTGGTGTTTTTCGGCAAAATAAAAAAGAACCAAGTTCTCAACTTTGTTAAACTTGAACCCATTTTATTTGATTAATTTTAATCTAAGGGCACTTTTTTTTTTTTCTGAGAAAATCCGATGACGATGATGATGAAGGGTACAGGGAGAGTAGCAGCGGGAGCAGCGGCGGTGGTGGTGGACTGGTGGGGTACAATAGGTGGAGTGGTAGTCGATATGAGATCTCAGATTCTCAGTATATGAAATTAAAGATTACTCCGTATTAGTGTTTAATTACTTTCCCTAACAACTACCCCTCCCCTTTCCTAATTGCTTCTCTCTACCCACGTTGGTACTCCCCCACTTTCTCTTTGTAAAGAAACAAAAAGAATGGAGGGAGTATATGAAGTTTCTTAAAACACTATCAATTCGTGGTTGTTGCTTAAAACACAGTTTATAAATTATAGTATAAGAAGCACGAGATGCATGAAAGTTAGAGGGCAAAGTCTCATATGAGACGGTCTCACAATAACTTATTGGTTAATTGGTTAAAAAGTGGCCGTTTTAACATTGTTCGTTCGTGATCATTGTACTGCTTTTAGTAATCGTTTTAATTCGCTTTAAAATCCCATTACTTGTGATTGATTTCAAAGATCACGTGATAATCATAAGTCAATTGTACTGCTTTTAGTAACCGATTTACTAATTCTAACAAGGAGGGTATAATCATAAGTTAAAACAATTACGAACTGTATAACAATGGTGACTAATCTTATACTATATATTAAAAGCTGTGTTAGAGGCAACGACCACGTTCACCGGCTTCGATTAGGCCATCTCTCATGCCACGTGGCATGTCCCATCGAATTTCACTTAAAATAATCTTTTAAGCGGTCTTTTATGGTAGAGAGTGCAGATGTAATTTCCATCCATAATGTTATATGAGTAATGTTTTCCATATAAAAAAAATTGACAAAATTCTAAAAAAAAAAAAACATTATAAAAAAAACAATCAATTCTATCTTTACCTTATAATGTATTTCCCTTATTATATTTATTTGGACTGGATTCGGATCATCTATACTGAAAGTAAAAGTCTTATAAATAAACATAATTATTGATAAAACTTATTTTTGCAAAGAAATAAATTAATAAATGTTATTACGGGCGTAGCCCGGGTAATCTAGTAATGTAAAAAAGGTCACTATATAAACAGTTGCTATACTATATACCCGGGCTGACATCACCTCAAAATGAAAAAAAGTTATAATAAATAAAAAAAAAAACTGTTTTGGAAATTATCCAAACAAAAAAAAAAATGAATTCACACTATACGGTTGTTATATCTTTTTTTTATTATTATTTTATTATTATTTTTTTACCCTAATATCTAGCTTCTTTACTAATTGTACGTAACTAATCAATTCAAATCATATCAGAATAACATTCATCAAACTTTTACGCAGGGTTCTTCCAAATCACCAAGATTGATCAAGGTATGATGATTTTCACTTTGTATGGTACCAAAGTTTATCACTATTAATAGCAGTATTCCAATTTTTAGTTGTGTTTTGCAGTTTTATTAACAAATACTCAAGATTAAGCATCAAAAGAGCTCATCAACACCAAATTTTTTACTACTCAAAGGTCAGTTTGTTAATGCTAATTGAAATTCTATTTTGAACTGTTTTTAATTCTTGAAATTATACATTTTAATGTCTAATTTTGTAGTGTTCTACAAAATTTCGGATTTAACATGGATGCTCGTTAGTTTGATACCAATACTCGTTAGTTCAACCTTAATGCTTGTTAAATTAACATGAATGCTCATTATTTCGATAAGAATACTTGCCAGTTTAGTGTGTATGCTACTTAATTTGAAATATATACTTTTTGTAATGTAATGTGCACGTATTTTTGATACTAGTTGTTGGACCGCGCGCGTTGCGCACGGTCCCCCAACATGAGGTGTCATTAGGCGATATTCGGCATGAATTGTTTTTTTTTACGAAGCCATACATAGGCGACATTAGGCGATGCCCGACAAATATTGTTAAATTTGCGAAGCCATCGAAAACATGGCATGCACATATATAGAATTGAGATCCCCTGATTGTAATTTTTTGGGGATCACAGAGGCATTGAGCTAGAATTTATAGTCGCCCATATAGTTAGAAAAACTACAAAA
>JBBYHQ010049828.1:0-31881 GCA_038382645.1 Spergularia azorica | reverse complement strand
GAGGAGGTTTCCTAACTTGGAAACTCAAGATTAAGGAGGAGGATCCCCATAAATTAGCAGCTCAAGATCCTTCATTTTAAGGAAGGTCAAAATTCCTCATGATTAAGGTATAAAAACATGTTTTATTACCTTATTTATGTTTTAATCTTACATGCAACTAAAAATCTTAGCTAAACTTAATTAGGGGTAATTAAGTACTAATTAGAGGAGTCTAATTAAGGGCTAAATAACTTTCAGGTACAGGTCCTAGTTTTTAGGACCCGTTAAAAACGGGTCCGGGTCCATGATTTTAGAGCGGGTACCCATTGATGCTCACCCCTACTCATAGGGCACATGATAAAAATCCATTTGCTTCTTTAATTAAGTGATTTTCACATGAATTAATCACTGAGATTCCATGAGTTGTTTTTTCAAGTGAGAATATCACTTAATTAAGGAAAGAATGAGTAATTTGTAAAACACTAACTAATAAAACGTATATTTTGTGAAACACTACCTTAAATTTTTTTTTTTAGTGAAACACTACCTTATATAACGTATTTTTTATGAAACACTACCTTATATAACGTATTCTTTGTGAAACACTCTCAAAACTCAGATTCCGGTGGAAAAAAGTTTCGTTTCCGACGTTGACCCACTTGTGCACTTGATTCTTGGTGGTCCCTTCATTTCTTTTTATTTTCGCCCTAAATTATCATTTTCCTCTTTGTTTTCCCTCAAATTTTGTTATTCTCTCTCTTTAATTACATGAAAAAAGTTTGAAATACCGTTTAATTGTAAAGCACATGACTTGAAAAGAAATGACGGAAGTAGTATTTGGATTAATTGAGGAGGGTATACCACTAATCAGTTAGGCCCTGTTTAATATGACTTAATAAAATTAGTATTTGGATTAGCTTAGAGTCACTCAAATCAGATCTGATCAGATCATAGTCATTCAAATCAGATCAGATCAGAATTGTTCAAATAACGTTCAATAAATTTGGTCCATTATTGATACTAATCCATTGAAATTTAATCAAATTTTCAACAATTCAGATCAGATCAGTTCACACATTCAAATCAGATCAGATTACATTAGAAGCAATCAAATCATTTAGATCAGATAAAAAAGATGCAACATATCAAAAGGGGCCTTAGGTGTATCATTTTATTTTTGGTTTATAAAATATATATGTAGCACTTCATTTTGTTTTTGTTCATATAAGATATCATATTATTTATTTTTGGTTACAAAAGATATCATTTAACAAATATTTAATTTCACTAAAATCTGCTAAGATACCATTGAAATATACGAAAAGATTTATAACCAATCAAATGTTAGTTTTTGTACATGTGTCAACTTCATTTTAAATGTTGTCCATGTCAGCTTTTCATGCACGCAATTATTAAAAGTAATAGATTAATTAAATCATAAATTTTGAATACCCACCCATCCTCTTCTTTTCCTCTCTCCTCCCCTCCACCGGAACCACTGCTGGCCAGCCCGAGCCGACACCATTGCCGGTAGCTCCCCTGGCAGCTGATATTGACCTATTGGCTCTCTAACACTATTAAAGCCATTAATCGGAAACCGCCCGCCATGTTCGCCTAACACCGCCCCCGCAATGTTTCGTTGTTTTAATCGGAACTCGAAGTCGTCCACCATTTTCTCCGACCACCGCGTTCGGTATGAATAGGGGCATGAGATAGAAATGGCACCTGGGATTATAGAGTGGGCCGGGGCTAGCAGCAGGGAAGAGGCGGAGGAGAGGGTAAAAGAGAGATTTCGAAAATAGGAGACTTAGTTAGGAAGGTGGCGGGGAGGCGTCCATGACTCCATGGGGGGCGATGATGTTGTCGGTCCGTTCGCTCACCCATTATGGTGTTGTCCGGTTGGGTACTGGTGGTGGTCGTTGCTGCAGGCGGTGGCTAAGGGGTGGTAAATGGTGGTTGGAAGAAGGGAGAGAGAAGTGTGAAACTGAAAAGATGGGGCCTGGGGATAAGGGTTTTATTTTTATATTTTATAATATTATTTTTAATTTAATAATAAATATTATATCGGTCCTTGCTAATAGATTGCAGAGTATACTTGCTGATGTAATTGGAAAGGAACAAGCTACATTCATCAAGGGGAGAAACATTTTTGATAACATCATGACTTCTCGGGCTCTGGTGAAGGGCTATGATAAAAAACACATCTCACCCAGATGCCTGATTAAAGTTGATATCCAAAAAACCTTTGATTCTCTCAATTGGGGTCATATTGAGCATATGCTCATTGCAATGAATTTCCCTCAAAAATTCATTAGCTGGATAATGGGCTGTATCACCTCACCCTACTACTCTCTTAAGATAAATGGAAATCATGAAGGTTTCTTTTCAGGAAAATGTGGAATTAGGCAGGGTGATCCATTATCTCCCTACCTGTTTGTTTTGAGTATGGAAATACTCTCAAGATACTTGAGAGACATGGTCACAGCTGCTCAGTTTTCTCTTCACCCAAAATGCAACAAAGTGAAGCTAACACACCTGGTATTTGCTGATGATTTGATGATTTTTACCAGAGGTGATGTTCCTTCAGCTAAGGCTGTAGTTCATTGCCTTGACACTTTTGCTAGGATCTCAGGGCTAAAGGCAAATCAGGCCAAAACTGAAATATACTTTGGTGGTATAAAAGCTGAGGTCAAGAACCAGATTTTGCAAATTACAGGTTTCACTGAGGGTAAGTTCCCATTCGGATACTTGGGCCTTCCTCTCCACACCAAGAAACTAAAGACTGAACTCTATCAAATGCTTATGAGCAAGATCAGAAAAGGTATCCAGCATTGGTCTTCAAAACTTCTATCCTATGCAGGGAGGGTTCAGCTAATTAATGCTGTAATTTTTGGGCTGGAAAATTTCTGGTGTGCCAGCATATTGCTCCCGAAAAGTGTAGTTAAGAAAATTAACAAAGCTTGCAAGGATTTTTTGTGGAATATTGATGAAGGGCACAGGAAAATGAGCTTTAAAAGCTGGGAGAGTTCTTGAAGACCTAGGAATGAAGTAGGCTTTAATATCAAAGAAATTTTGTCCTGTGTAAGTGGATCTCTGTAATCATTCAGAATCAAGATAGCATCTGGATAGACTGGGTCAAGGCTTATTGTATTAAAAGAGGGGATTTCTAAGAAGTAGAGAGCAAGCAGAGTAGCCCAGAGAGCTGGAAAGGTATCATGCAAACCAGGGATGAAATTCTAAGAAGAGAAGGAGATAAGAAGGCTACCTGTAGACTTGTAACAGGCTGGCATTCAGGAGGTAATTTAATATGAAAAAAGCCTATGACTACTTCAGAATTTCCTCACCAAAGATGAGGTGGAGTAATACTGTTTGGGACTCTGTCATAATGCCTAAGCATGGTTTTATAACCAGCTTAGCTGCTCAAAACAAGCTGGCCACCATTGACAATATCAAGAGAAGAGGAATACCCATCATCAATAGGTGTATACTCTGCAAAAAAAGCTGAAGAAACTCACTGCCATCTTTTTTTCAAGTGTGAGTTCTCTGTTGAAATTTGGCAAGGCATGCTTACTTGGTTAGGGATGCAGAATAGAAGTTGGAGGCTCAAACATAAACTGGATTGGCTGGCAAAGCATAGAAATCAGAAGCATTGGAGGATCAAATGGGCGAAATGTAGCATAGCTGCAACTGTCTATTGTATTTGAAGAGAACGAAATCAGAGAATTTTTGCAAATTCTCAGCAAGACAGTAAGATGATAGTCTCTAGTATCAAGTATCTAGTTTGTGTTAGGCTCTAAAGCTGGCTCAAAAATGTTGTTAGTGAAGAAATAGTTGATAGTTTAAACGCCAATTAGGCGTTTTTTTAGTGGTTTCTATTTTTGTGAGATCTCTATTTTATTTCCTATATGGAAGAATAAAATTTCTAAATTCTTACAAAAAAAAAAAAAAATATTATTCATTTATCAAACTAAAATTATTTTAGGGTCTCTTTCCAAAAAAAAAAAACATAACCATTGTAGAATCCCTCGCTAATTATATGGTGTAATTTCATCCCTTAATTAATTCCCAAAATCAACTGATTTCTTGTCCCCGTTCTTAGAACCTTGAACTCCAGCTTCAACATTCCCAATTTCCCAGTATCTAACGTCTCTTCAGGGCGCTATGGCCTCGACAGTACAATTATCATTCCGATTGACAACAATTAACAATGTTACTCGAATTAATAAAGAATGACTTGACGAATGATTCATAAAATAAACTTTATCAATGACTGTAGAAATATAGAAATATAGAATAGGCGCAATTATCATTAATTCTAAACTCTATTTATGAGTTGGAGACCTTAGCACAGAGCACAATAACAGATCATTCCTCAGATACAATTATGCAAGAGAAACAACTAAACTAACAAAGTCAATGGATTTGGCTTGTGATATATAGTTCAGTTCAATGGCCATTATTGATTAAGAAGGGAATATCGTACAGTTGTATATATGAGGTTTAAATGTAAAACTCAAGAACTCATGATCGATGAGACTCTAATACCATGTTAGCGAACCATCTCAACAAAAAGTTTAGACTGATGGTTGAGGTTCAATAATTAGTTTTATACCTTAACACTGCCTGTGCTGTTAGGTCTTATACATGTTATCACATTCAGTACGTCAACCTCCGAGCGAGGATTCCACGTTACAACTGTGTTATCACATTGACTCGAACGAGCTACGTCTTATAAAACCCAAGGAGCAACTGTGTTATCACATTAATAACGAAGTAGGAAAACGAAAAAACAAAAACTAAGAGTAATTAAGGCAACGAAGAATTAAAGGGGGGCCGGGGAAAACAAACCATAGGTATGAAAATTATGGGTGTGAAAATTAAAGGTAGACACCTAGTAAAACCATCTGAGCCAACATGGAACGACTTTCTCCCCCTTTCAGAACTAGATCATGTTGGAGTCATTACACTTTCAACCCACGTACACTTCTTCAAACGACCAACCGATGAAGAATGGCTCAATCCTTCACAAAACAAAGTCATAGACACCTTAAAAGAGTCGTTAGGCCGAGTTTTGGTACCATTTTATCCACTGGCTGGACGTTTGCATTCTTCAAATGGAGGCAGATTCCAATTGGAGTGCAATGCCATGGGTGCAGAGCTCATTGAAGCCGAGTGTAGCATGAAGATTAGCGATTTCGGAGATTTTTACTCTTCTAGTAAAAATTTTAAGGATCTATTGCCTAAGGTAGATTTCCATGCACATGGAAAACCGATCCATGAGTTTCCCGTGCTCGCAGTGCAAGTCACTAGGTTTGATTGTGGTGGTATTAGTTTCGGAATGGCGGTGTCCCACGTAGTTGTGGATGGAAGGAGTGCATTTCAGTTCACTAAGGAGTGGGCTAGGCTCGCTCGAGGCGAGCATCATGTCAAGGTTGAGCCATTCCTCGACCGCAAAGTCTTACATGCTGTTGAAACTGTTGATCATAAAACGGTTATTAATGAGACAGGTCTGAACTACTTTAGTGAACTTTATTCTGGTGCAGTAGAAAAACTTGAGTGGGCGAAAAAAATTTCACCAACGTTTGCAAGGCTCACGAAAGATAAGATTAAGAGACTCAAGGAAGTTGCTAACGCTAACACTAATGGAGAAGTTATGCGTAGGAAGCCTTTCAGCAGTTTTGAAGTAATCACAGCTTACATGTGGACTTGTGTAACCAAAGCACGAGAGCTCAAGAGTGAAGAGATTACAACTTTAACTGTTTGTGTCGATGCTCGTGGTCGTCTTGAGCCACCAATACCATCAAGGTATGTTAAGCATTCTCTCCGATCCGTTCATTTTGAGTTGTAAAATTGTAAGTTAAACTTTTATTTGAAAATATAAAAGAATTCAAACTAAACACGAACAAATGAAAGAAAATGAGGAGTATAGTCCACTTTTTAATTTTTTGAATAGCTTTTCATGTTATACACGGTCGAGTTAGATATGAAAATTAGGGGTCTGTGGGCTCAAACAATTGAGTCATCGATATAGCATCACTCTTATGACGAGTCCGTAATAGGCGTAATTGATTAATGATCTAAATTAAATGAAGTACTTCTTTGATAAGAGTAATTTGGATAAATTAATTTGTTTCACCAGTTTTAAAATCCACATATTATTTGGTAAAAGGTGACCAATTACTAAGATTTCATCTCATTACAGTTACTTTGGAAATGCAATTGTGGACGTGAAAGCCACGACTAAAGCAGGGGAGCTCGTTACAAGTCCTCTGAGCTATGCATACAGCAGAGTACAGGAAGCGATAGTCGAAGTCACTAGTGAATATGTGAACTCGACCATTGATTACTTGAAAAAACAAAAAAGTGTAGCCAAGTATCAACACTTCTATGACAGAGGAAGCATAGAGTGCCCTTCAACTGGTAGCGATGGTTACAACGTTGATGTTACGAGTTGTTTAAACCTCTCTGATCTCGGAATCGATTTTGGATGGGGAAAGGATATCTATACCGGGCCTTGTGTTGTCAATGGGGTTGATGGTGACACTATGCTTTACCGTTGTGGCGACGACGGATCTGTCGTGGTTAGTGTGTGCTTATTACATAAGGATAAGTTCTTGGAGTATATTGATTCTCCAATTGCGTTAACTTATGAGCAATCATGTATGCCCGGCCTAAATATGACTAAAGTTAACGACGGTACCACAAGAAGAAAGGAATTACGTATTTGCCCTAATTAGGACACGTATAATCAATCTCAATAATGTTCTGTTCCTTTTTTTTTTTCATGTTGGAGCAACTTAAATTCCTTTGCCTTCCTTTTTTTTCCGGTTATCATTGTACTTTGCATTCTATATTTTCTAAATAAACCATGTACTACATGTATATTGTAATTGGTATTTGGCGCAACCACCATGTTAGATATCTAAAAAATAAAACATAAATGAGAAATGTCAACTCGGAAATTGAAAACAAAAAACAATATAAGTGAATGGATATATATTGATGAACCATCTTTACAATGTATGATAACTAAATGATAAATTCTTGTGTAAGACCGCCTTATTGTGAGACAATTTCAATAATACATAGTCAAGTGTCTATATATTCATTATTCTAAGAAACATTATAATGATCATTGTGACAATGGCGGTGGACGACGCCAGGCGAGGGTGACTCAAGTTCGGACGAGTCAGACTCATTCTAGAGCGGTGGTGGTGGTGGCGGTGGCTTCTTCAATTAGATTTCATGGTTCAGATCTTTGCCCACACTTGCTCGGATTCTCTCACATGTCGTCGTGTTATCTCTCTTCACCGTCCTCTCCTGCTTCCACTTCGCGTGGCTTGATTGTGGGTGCATGGGGATGGTGAGAATTGAGGAGAGAGTAGATGAGGCAGCGTGGTTGTCTAGTGGTAGTTGGTGAGGAGAGATAGTGGAGGGTGAGTTTACAAGGTTTTTTTTTTTTAATTTTGTTACGTTAGTTGGTAGTAGATGATGATTGATAAATATAATAAAAATAAAAACCTAACATTTATCAAATGGGAAGAATAATGAGGATAATCCCAAAATGAGAAAGTTAAATAGGACCGCAAGGAGTAAAGGGTTTGGTTCCCAGGCCACAACTGAAAACACATAACACCCAACTTGTTTTTGCTTTTCTACTCCCTGTAACTCCACGCGCCTAGACAAAACAATAGGTTGCTCTTTAACTTTATGCTTATCTTGACAAACGGTAGATGATCGGGAATGTTCTTTAAGTATAAAACTAACAAAACTTAAAGACGCGGAGTATGAGGATCGCTTTCCAATCTCCCCATCCATGCAATCTCCCATTCTTATGCGTTAAGGCGCGCGGCTAAATGTCATAGAAACCGAAACCAACGTGATTGACTTACTATAGACAGCTGTGCAAATCACATCTTCCCCTTTCTTCCTCTTTTCTGCCGCATGTCTTCATCATTTTTTTTTCTCTCTCGTAATTTCCCCCCTTTCATTGCTCACCAGTCACCACCATCATCGTTCACCACCCCCGTCGCCCTACCACATCACCGGCGCTAACGTCGCCCATACCAGTTATGGATGTTAACTAGGTAAGTCATGGATCTAAATAGATTATGTCATGGATCTAAAGAGATTATGTCATGTATCTTGATTAAGATCGATGTATTAGAGTGATAAGTTCCATAATTCTAATCCAAATAATCCATCCACTCCCCATATAAAATCCATCAGTTAATTTGTACTCGTTTTGTAAATTAATGAAAGTTTTTATAACTTTTGATTTTCAAAATGTTGGTGCTTGTCAATGATTGTACTAGTGGTGTTGGGGTCGGTATGTCGGAGATTGCCGAAGAAAGGAGGTTCAATTAAATCTATGAACCATCAACTAAATCCATATGACACCATCAATATACCCATGAATTGTAGGAGTAAGATCCTTGAATTAACTGGTTAAATCCATGGCTTATCCAATGAATCTAAGAATTTGTAATGAAAAATCAATTTGTTTTTTGAATTTTAAGGCTTGGTGGAGGGAGAAAGGGGATGAGGAAAGGGGAAATGGAGGGGAGGGAGGCGCCTGGCTGGTTGGTGGAGAGCACATGGAAGATAGTTTTGGTGGTGGCCGGAGTGGAAGTTGTGGTGGTCGGCCGGTGAGGGTGGCTGGGCTGTGGGGAATGTGGGCCGGTTTTCTCTTTTTTTTTTTGGGCAAATGAGGGGCTGACATGTGTCTCGGACCACAGTGTTACTTGTGGTTCGGGGATCACGGTGTAACAGTTGCTGCATTTGTCCTTTTAAAATGCATGCCTAATAATGACAAGACGCTAAACTGTTAACTGCGTCTACTTGCTCTACAATATGAACCATCGTTGTCGTGAATTCGATAGCGTACGCGCTTACATGTACACCTTTAGCAAGGTCGAATAGCACCTAATTGTAGCGTTTGAGGTCTTGATTCACCCCTTAATAATAACGATCCCGGTACTTAATTAACCATGCATAATGTACCTATTATCACTAGCCATGAGAAAAATCAAGAGTTTGATCCACTTCAACTCCTGAAAAACACTGCCTCAAATTCAAACAGATATAAAATTCAAGATGCACATGGATTGTGCTTATGATTCAACGTTATAAGAAACTTCGTTGTCTTAGCTTTCCAACGACATGTTATACGTCTTCTTTAAGCCACAGACGAGTGAAATGTGACCGTTTAAAAACAGCTGCGCAAAGCAGTCCACGTGCGCCCAGACGCACGAGACGTGCGCATACATGCACCACCTGTGCGCCAAGACGTGCGCACAGACGCACCACCCATGCGCATGTGCGCACGCAACCCTAGCTTCGCTCCAACCCTAGCCCATCCACTACTATAAATACACCTCCTCTCCACACACCTTTCACACCATTTTGCACCCGAAAACAACTCTGCTCTTCTCTCACCACAACTCTCTCCAATTCCCACAAAAAACAAAAACCCTAGGCAACCCCCTCTTTTCTAACTCTTCTTTGTACATTTCTCTAATCTTCTACTCCTTCACGTACGTGCACATTTATTGCTTTTACGACATAGATAGATTTATATTTTGTCTAACCCTATGTAGATCTAAAATGAATTACATGAGTCATGTCTCGCAGATAGTGGATGTCGCTATATGTGGGCGGGGTTGGGTGTGCTATGGCTTCCCAACACGTACCGTCACCCCTTAACCTAGTCTACCGGTGTGTAGACTGCATATTGGCGTGAGAGTACAATGCAGTTTTCCTTCCTTCATGTCCCTCGTTTTTGTCCATTTTCGGTAAACGATTCAAGAACGTGTTTTGTGCTTGGCATCACTACCTACCTCAAGCGTTTATGATCTATGGGTACAGAGTCATGCACCTAGCGTTTACGCATTCCTTCGATAACAAAGGAACCAAACTGAATTAAATTGTTTCAAAGCAAACACCCCACAATTGTTTGGTGACGATTCCTAACCTAGAGCAATTATCGTACGAATCACGCGTCTGCCACGATAGAGACCATCCGATGAATTTACACCTACCCTTAGCAAGTACATCACATACCATGATTACTTGACGCAAGTATATCGCTCGTGGTCCAACATCAAGGCTAAATGCCCCCATTGAGCGATGAACAATTACCAGACACCAAATCCCAAATATTTCAAGTCATCAAGGCGGGAGAAGATCGTTGCATGTCATTTAGATTCTACCTGCAGCATCAGAAGAATTTGTCCGACCAATAACAACGCCCAACGTGGGAGAAACCGTCAGCTTTAATGCTAGTCATGTGGATGGCCACAGGACATCTAAGCTCTTAGATCTCATACCTCTGGTAAAGATCTAGAAAAAACGTATAGGCAAACACCTGATCTATTATATTTTTAACAAAGTTGTGTCAGTTACGCTGACATGGAAATTTTTTAGTAGAAAATACGACACCTAAGCACCACATAAGCATTATAACTACGGTGTATTGAGTCGAACCATAAGATATGCGGAACTTTACAACTTTTTCATCCCTCACCTACCGGCTACCACGCAACCACAGACCCACCGTCCACCACCACTGAGACCTACCAATCACCACCAATCGTGCCCCAACCACAACCGTTCGACGCAGCAATAATCATTGCTGGTCGTTGCTAACTGAAATAAATGAGTTTGAAATTAAAGAGGATGGACATGGGCTAGCTACTTTGTCATTTCATGCGTCATATGTTTCTCATATTATTATCTATATAGACTTGCTCCAAGTCCAAATATACCGAATAAAATAAAATGTCAACAAGATCCATTAAGTACGCCTGTGTGGGAATGTGACTTTTATTTTTTTTAACGTTAGACTATAGACACTTGATCCCAAGAAGATTCTTGCTGTCGTTAGTTGGTGTTGCCGCCTAAGCATACTAAATTAAACGTACAACGTAAACATACTAAATTAGTTAAGAGGAAGACTAGAGCGATAATGGAAGAAAGACGGGCACTTCTGTTAACAAAGGTGGAGAATAATGAGAAGAGGAGTAGTGAGTTGAGTGTTATAGAAGAGTTCTTGGGGGAGTCAACGAAGCTATGGCAGATTGCAGGTCCCGTTATCTTTACCGCCCTTTGCCAATTTTCCATTGGCTCTTTCACCCAGACATTTGCCGGCTTTCTAGGCGACCTCGAGCTCGGAACAGTCACCGTCGCTAACTCCGTCATCTCTTCCCTTCCTTTTGGAATCATGGTATGTTTCATCTCTTTCCAAGTCAAATTCAAGCTAACATCCATATCTCATTTAGTTGTCTACAATACACATCTTACTAATTAAAATAGGGCTGAGCAACAACTTCGGGTACTCGTTTTTTGCAATTTTGGATCCGTTACCTCCCGGGTACCACTCAAATGAAATACTCACAAGTAAAATTTAGAGTTTAGAGTTTCTGTATTAATATTGGCTTGTTCATGTATCGTTAATAAAAACCATACTTTTTATCACACATTCAATATTTTCTCAATCTTGTTCAGAATAAGTTATGTATGAAAGATGTAGCTTACAAACTACTATATTAGCAAAACCTTTCATTTTAACATTATAACGTATATCATAGCTTGTCCTCGTAACCGTTGTTGTATCGGCAGCTCCGATTCCGGTCCCTAATTATTTCGTGGTTTCAATGCCCAGTCTTTAATTAAAACCATTGCGTTTTTGTTCCGTTTTGGATTTGCGTTCCAAAATTCTTATGCTTCGACCGAACTAAATTTATTTATATGTTTGAAGAATGTTAAAAATAAAGGTGTAAACGTTTTGGTGACGAAAAACACAGCTCGGAATGGCGAGTGCACTAGAGACCCTCTGTGGCCAAGCTTACGGTGCCGGTGACCTGAAAATGCTGGGAATATATTTGCAAAGGTCATGGATCTGTTTGCTAATAACTGCCTGCCTCTTAGTCCCCGTCTATATATACATAGCACCCATTCTTGAGTTTTCCGGGAGCACACCTGAAATCTCTGAGGCCGCTGGTGAGTTTAAAAGCTTTTTATTTGCGCCATCGATCATGCATGTGAAAGCCTGCTTTATATTAAGTGAAGAAGTTGTTACCTAGGAGGCTAGGATTATACAGAAGTGTTGCCAGTGTACATACAATCCGTACAAATTAAACGCATGCAACAGAGGGGTGTAAATAGAACAAGCTTAGCTTGCTCGTCGAGGCGTCGAGTTCAGTTCGGTCAAATCTCGGCTCGACCTTGGTTTGACAGAGCCCAAGCCCGAGCCCAAGCACCATGTTGCTCGGCTCGCTAAAGCTCGGAAGCTCGTTCTTATAAACTATACTATGTAATAGAAAAATATACTTTAGGAATACAGGATTATAAATTTACTAGTTTGATGGCTCGTGCAACGCCCGGGCTATTTATTTTAAAATGTTAAAATTTTGTAAACGAAATTTTTATCTAAAACCTAAAATCCTATTTCAAACACCCATGGGATATATGTAATGTAATTAGATGGAAAGTCATCTTTAAAAACCTGAAGGTCATGTTTCGAACACCCGTGAGATATTTATAATGTAATTAGATAAAAGTCTCCATTAAAAACCTAAAATCATGTTTGGAACACCCCTGTGATATTTGTAATTTAATTAGATGGAAAGTTACCTTTGAAAATCTAAAATCTCATTTCGAACACCCGAAGGATATTCGTAACGTAATTACATGGAAAATAACCTTTCAAAATCTAAAATCTCATTTCGAACACCGGTAGATTTGTAATGTAATTACATGGAAAATCACCTTTCAAAACCTAAAACCCCATTTCGAACACCCGTGGGACATTTGTAATGTGATTAGAGGAACAATCACCCTTCAAAAGGCAAAGTTCCATTTTGAAACACCCGTGGGATTTTTGATCAAATTGCTATAAATCAAGTAATTACTGTATTATGTAACTATTTTCCATAAATCAAGTAATCATGTTATTTTATTAGAATAATATTACCATATAGTATCTACTTACCATTTCCTAATTTGGATAAACTTTACTTATAATATAATATTATTATTATATGCCACGTGTCAGCGTGGGAATTGAGCGGGTTCAGGATTACATATATATATTAGATAGGAAGTAAAATTATGAATTTAAGATGTTTAATGTTAATATTACCCAATGCAACATTAGCCTTTTATACTAAAATTGTTGATCATGTTCAATATTTTCATTTAAATTGGTGAATGGCTATCAATAAAACTAAAAACACAAACAATATCAAACACGATTTTGTTAGCAAACTAGATTACTACCCGGGTTACGCCCGAAAATTTTATCATTTTACTAGTTTACTACCCGGGCTATGCCCGAAATAAATCAATTGATAGTGATATATTTTTTTATGATGGTTTTTTTTTTTGTCAATTTTTTTCTATGGAAAACATTGTTCATTCATCATGTTGGATGGAAAATCCATATACACTCTTTACCATAAAAGACGTTTAAAACAATTTTTTAAAGTGAAATTCAGAGAGACATGCCACGTGGCATGACAGATGGCCTAACTAAAGCCGGTGAACGTGGTCGTTGCCTCTAACACAGCTTTTAATATATAGTATAAGATTTCTTTGTGAACAAATAATTTAAACTTTCACTTACTTTCAATATAGATGATGTGATTCCAGTTCAAATAAGGAATAAGGAAGGTACAAAAAAATAAGGTAAAGATGAAATCAATTGATAGTAAATATTGATTTTTTATAGTAAAAAAATATTATTAATTTTTTGATTTGGTTTCCGTCACTTATATATCACCATGGATGAGATGTCCATCTTCACCATATGCCATAAAAGACATTTAAATGATTTTTTAAGTTAAAATTAAAGAGACATGCCACGTGGCATGGCACATGGTTTTACTGAAGAATGTGGTCGTTGCCCCTAACAAAACTTTTAATATATAGTATAAGATGAGTGATCGCATTGCTTTCTTACTGCTCAAGTGATATTGAAACCAAAGGAAAAAAACAAGCACGGTTCCGACCCCGAAACAAGCCGGAGCTTTAGCGACCCGAACCCCGAGCTTTGTATTGGCGACCTCGCCGAGCTGAGCTCTGAGTCGAGCCTGATCTCAGAAATGACAATACCGAGCCGAGCGCAAACACCCTAAGCTCGGGCTTGATTCGGCTTGTTTACACCCCTAGACCATTATAAATGAGGAAAATATTAGTACAAATGTGAGATAAGATAGCGTCTGAAATAATACCATTTAGTAAAAAACCGGGTAAGGTTTCTCTAGATTTTTAATTTAGTAAAGTTGATAGAGTTTACCAAATTTGGTAATAAGACGGATTTTGTAATTCACAAATTAAAAGCTAAATAATGTATTCTTTCCTCATTAGGTAAACTCTACCATAGAGTTTAGTTTCAATTATAGGGGATCCAAACCCGTAAAAACAGGTGTTATAAGCCACACTCTTATGATCTAACAAAAGTAAACGAAACCAGTTTTTATTATAACGGTGTCTTATGTTCTTGTCAATGCTTATACCATTGTCCCGCGACGATGAGGAGTATGACGCTCCTTCTCACAAGAGAATGTCTTATTGTATATCGATGTGCATGACCAAGCAAATATACATCCTCTCATTTTTGCCACCTCAACCCCAACGCTTATATTATGCTCCCGAGAGTACAATGAGCATGGTGGTCCTTCTCATAATAGAGTAGGGACCACACATAAAAATGATGATTCATTTTTCATTTCATGGGCCCATTCATTTATTCTGCAGTTATTTACCAAAACGGCTACACACCTAAAAATGATGATTCATTTTTCATTTCATGGGCCCATTCATTTATTGTGCAGTTATTTACCAAAACGGCTATTTTCATAAAACTATTTACCAAACTGGCCATTTCCTAATCATATTTCCCAAACTAACCATTTTCCTTATTTAAGAAAACAAAAATACAAAATAAATTACCATAAATAATTCAAAACAGAAAAACACACCCTTTCTTTCACTCTCCCCCACGACCACAACCCCGACCCTAACTCGTCCAACCTGCCCTACTGTAAACTAAGTATCCCGTCAACTTCTTTAGGCAGGTTTGGCTTGTGACTCTGTTCAAAATTCGCCAAGTTTCCAATTTGAGCGTAGGTTTGTCGACCGGTTGTTGCTCCACTTGAGCATGTCACCAGTCACCGGTGAGCGAGCGAGCTGGGTTTGGGGAGGGAGCAGAAAGGGAGGAGTTCGTTTTTTTATTCATTTATTTTAGGTTTTTCTCCATTTTGGTTTTGTTAACAAAAGAAAATGGTTAGATTGAGAAATATTACTAGATATACTTTTACCATAAGATATATTAATTTCGCGGGATGAAAAAGGGCAAAAGAGTTTTTTTTCAGTGTAATTAGTATTCTAATTTGATATTTAGTGGGGTTAGATGAAGATGGGCATAGTGTTAAGTATATTAATTTAGTTTTTAGATTAAGTACAACAATTTATTTATTTTTTATGCGAATTTGGAGGGTGGCTGGTGGTGGTATAAGGCGATTTCAGGAAGGGAGGGGTGGTCAATGGTGGTTTGGTGGAGGCCAAGGGACAATAGGTGATCTTAACAAGACTTATTGATTTTATAAGGTGGTTGTTCGCAAAGATAATTTCAAAAGGTGGTTGTTTACAGAGTTGTGAAAGTTAAAGGTGATTGTTTGGCCAATTTTCCTAATTACTATTCCGAAATTTGTTTGGATTGGTTGAGGCGCAAAGAGAACGTTAAGTTTTTAATTAGGATAGTCTGTAACACCTGAATTTTATGAAAAGCGATTTGTCCCATATTGAGTGTAACACCGATATTTATGAGGAGGTTTATTAGAGATTTAAGGGCTCATATGATTGTTTAAAGGGATTGATAGTGCTAGATAGTCATACCAACAAGTCGATTATCCTTTTAGCCATCTAATCTAATAAAAACTCCACAATTTAGCTTGCTAACTAAGCAGTAGTTTTCAGGATGTGTGACCTCCTGGGAAGTTTTCTAGGGTGCACACGAGTGAGGTCAAAAGGCGTCGGAAGAGCTTGTATGTATATGTTGGTCAGTGGGGAAAGTACACAGCCTGACAAGTTGCCATAGGTGACTATTTGCAATTTAGGTGATGAGACAGGGTGTTACAAATGACAATCAAAGCAACCCTGCGACCGCGTGTTGATGAGTGCCAGGTCAGCAGTCTAACGAAGGAAAGAACGTGAAGTTAGACTACAATTGGCTGTCAGGCGCAACGAGTACGTTGCTTTGTCAAGAGGGGTAAATATATTACCCCAATTTTATGAGAACGTTTATATGAGATTTAGGGGCACATATGATTGACTGAAAAAATTGATAGTACTACCCATCCCAACAAAGTCGACTTTCTTTTTAGGATTCCGATGTAATAACAACTCAAGAGTTAAGCGTGCTTGTTGAGTGGAAGTTTCAGGATGGGTGACCTTCTAGTAAATTTACCAAGGTGCGTACGAGTGAGATCAAAGTGTGGCGGAAAGACCCGTGTTGGTCTATGGGGTCAGTCAACATCATGTCAAACTGCAATAGGTGACAACTCCCCGTACAGGTTATGAGCCGGGGGGTTACATTGGGAAATTAATTTAAGGAATTTGTGAGCTGTTTATAATATATGGATTCCTACCATTAAATTACCAACAAGGCATTCCCATTTTAAAATTCACGATAGGATATGTGGGTTAGAGGGTGACTACTCATCCTATGGGGTTGTGCTGAGTGAGACGTATGGTAGGTTCGGCAGTTATAAACTTTTAACCATGCTGTGATCCTTTTGTTGACAATTGCTCCTATTACACTCGCTCGTGACATTTTGCTACCTAAAGAAAGTTAGAGTAATTGCCTCTCTCAAAAAAAAAAAAAAAAAAAAAAATATTGCCTCTGTTTACCGGGGCTTCCATTGTCATGCGCTCTAAGCTCGGCTCGGCCCGCGCTCTGAATGCGGACATCATCTCACCTATTTCAAACCATACAAAACCTGCAGTTTGTAGACATGATCAGGATCGATGTTAGGGATATTTAGGAATGCTGTATTCATACTATCCATCTTTCCTAGGCTATAACCCTTAGTAGGCAGCAAATGCATCAAGGAACCTGATGCATTCACAAGTCTATCCACAGGAGCAAATGTCTCGTTGTAATCTATGCCTCGTGTTGATTATAGCTCTTGACTAGGATGACCTGCCTGGTTTCTGGTAATATGGCCATTTTCACCAAGCTTATTCCTGAAAACCCATTTCAGTCCTAGTACTTTGTGGTTCTCAAATTTAGTGTAAAGCTCCGGATTTCTGACTAAGAAATTAAGATTATAACACAGTTAAGCGCGGATATTCAGGGACCGTCACCGCCGTATATATGAGAATGACCTTAGCCGTGTTTTCATAAATCCTCAATGACTTTATCTTATACAAGGCACATGTGTAAGGTGATGGATATTTATAGTACATAGCATAAGCAAGTGCATCACTCATAACCTAATGGCTAATACAATGTACCTTGTAGGTACAAGGTACATAATAAATTACATACTCCGTATTCACCCTATAGTCTATATTCATTCTCTATCACTCCCCGGCAGTCGGAACGGCAGTTGTACGGAAGTTGCGACTGGATGCAGAAATGGATGGCCCGGCATGATCAATGAGGGAGCTTTACCACAACCACATAACACGGACCACTGTGAAAAGAAAACAAACAAAAATGCAAATACGACCCATATGCGAGGCCATGGGCTCTCGATCGACTAGCCTATTTAGGGAGTCAGGGTGCGTAGAGTCAACTATCCCCATAGGGTGATAGGAAAAGCATGAAAACAAAAAGAAAAAGAAAATAAAACCAGTGGTGGTAGAGCCGTGCATGAAAAGACCATTTCGGAATCGGCGAAGAACACGGAATGGAGGCAGCGACGGGGCGTCAATAGCGGCGATGGTGGCTGAGAGACGGCAAGAGTGTCTTGGACTACTCATCATGCGGCTTGAGAGGTGATGGCGGCTAGGCGTCTAACCGTGGGCTGCACAACGTGGTCTTGGCGATCCGTGGGCAAGGCTGAGCGACAACGTGGGTCGTCAAGGGCTGCAACAGCCAGTGGTTTGGTGTGGCGTCCGGATGTGAGTCTCAACGGAGGCTGCTCTATGAGAGGATAGTGCCCGAAAAACCTCCTAAATCTGATCATCGCAAAATCGCGGGAGGAGAGAATTGTGGTGAATAAATGAATATGTAGCCGTATTAGGGGTGAAGTAGTTGCTATTATTCATCAAATGAAAACTAATAAAATAGAAAAACTAATAAGGAGAGGCCTGGCCGGAGATAGTTAGGAGAGAAGAACCATCTCCGGCCGGGAGAGCGGAAGCAAGAAAAAGCTTTTGTTTAGGATTTGTATTTGTGATCGAACCTATCTGATACCATGTAAGATGATAATAGTCTAATAACCGACTTGTCTCTTATTGAAAATATGATGGATATTTATAGTACATAGCATAAGCAAGCGCATCACCCATAACCTAATGGCTAATACAATGAATTACATACTCCGTATTCACCCTATAGTCTATAATTATTCTCTATCAACATGTCTATAGCAAGTTATTTTCGTTACCGGCACAACATGCAAAACGAGTTTAAAGCGTAAAGAGTAGTGTTTTCACAATACAATAATAGAAAATATACATCGAAATGTTATTACAAATGAAGTAGCTACTCGATCACAACCCCAGTAGGTACATAAATACAATTAGGTAACGTCCTATAACCATCGAACCATAGTAAGGGCTCTATCAGGAAAAAAACGTACAACACACTTTCCTAATATATACTCGCCTATTCTCAACAAGAATAACTAATAAGATAAGGTTAATTGTTGGAATTGCAGGGAAGTTCACATTTTGGCTGATTCCTCAATTATTTGCTTACGCCATGAATTTCCCCGGACAAAAGTTCTTGCAAGCACAAGAGAAAGTAACTGTAATTGCATGGTTGTCGTTTGTTGTGCTTGTGGTTCACGTGATATTAAGCTGGGTATTTATGTTCAAGTTAGAGTTGGGTCTGGCTGGAGCTGCCTTCATACTCAATGTTTCGTCTTGGCTGTTTGTCATCGGCCAGCTTCTCTACATTTTCATTACCAAGTCCGATGGCGCTTGGTGTGGATTCTCGTGGTTAGCATTCACCGACTTGTGGGAGTATGTCAAGTTGTCCTTGGCATCTGCTGTAATGTTATGGTACGTTACACACCTCTACATTTAATTTCATGTATGTAAAAATTATCATAAGATGTATTCGTATTGCATATATCCCTGGGTAAATCACATTCGACTTATGACCAGTGGCGGTAAATACGTGGGGTAAATTTATTTGTGAAATGTCAAGTGAGGTCAAAAATCTGTATTGACAAGGTTTGAACTCATGACCTTTGGTGTAAAATTCAGCACGTTAACCATTAAATTAAATTATTGAACATATATCAGAATGGTGTAAAAGTTTTGACTTTTTGTCCCCAACTATTTTTTTTTTCTTTTGAGAAAATATAAGTAATTATATTAGCTCAAATTTGCTCAAACTTGGCCACATGACCAAATATACACCATTTTTCACCAACTTAGAGTAGCACAAGTTGCTAGTTCAAGTTTTCAAGCCACTCCTTTTCTTTCTGATTACCACTCCGTCCCAAATTAAATTTCCCATAAAATTTGAAATCCTCTCACAGAATACTATTTCATGGGAAGTTTAATTTGGGACGGAGTGGTATGTATTTATGTACATTACAAAGAGTATATATTCTGTTTTTTATACTTCTTATATTCTCTTGAATCAGCTTTTCCAGTCTATCTATACAATTCTCTAGTCTAGCTCTGTTCCTTTCCCTTCAAATTCCATAAATCATGCCATTTAAGCACGCTGCTGTCACCTGCTTTTGGAGCTTTGGATTACATCTTCTGTATGTACACCAAATGATACTATTTGTCATGGGGATTTGGCATTGCAGCTTCTGATTCAGGCCCTGCACTTGTTGCTCTTTTCACATTCTAGAAATAATTGTTCATCTGTTGTTTTATCTTGACAGATGCAACATCTGTCATCACTTCTTACTCCAATTTCTGCTAGCCTCTCTTTGATTTGAAAACCCTTCATTTCCTTCAGCCAGCCTATAAAACAACATTTGAGGACACAGGTCCTAATTAAAAAAATTAAACTAAAAAAGATGAGAGAGAAAGTTAGAGAGAGAAAAAGAAATTAGATCTCAGAAAACACAAAATAGGCGATTTCTTCATCCAGCCATAGCTAAACAAAAGAAATCATCCAGGAATTCACAAAAGCAGTCTAAGAAAAGAAGTAATCGAAGGAAAAACAAGATAAATAAAAAAGAATGCCCATCAACTTCTGACGCTACTCGACACAGATCAATCCATGAGATTCAAGGAATCCCACCACTGAACTTGTCCAATGAGGAGGATGAAGATGATTAGCAGGGTATGGGTTCAATACCTGAGGAGGAAGAACCAGCTCAACAGACGGAATTGGAGAGGAGACTACCAATGATTGGCAAATTGTTATGCATAAGAAAGGTAACACCTTTAACTCGGCTACTACTTCAGTTAACCCTGAAATGACTTTAATGCAACTTTCTAGTGAGGATGTGAAAGAGGGAACTGAGTATTGGGGATGTGCTATAGTTTGCTCTGTTTTGGGGCTAATCCTCCGCAGGATACTATGGTTGGCGTTTTCAATCGAATTTGGGGGAAAAAGGGGCTTGATAAGGTCTCATTTTTATCTAATGGAATATTTGTTGTGAGATTTAAGTCTATGAAGGAGAAAGATAATGTTTTGAATTCTGGGTATAATCTGTTTGATAACAAACCCTTGATAGTACACCCATGGATTGAGGGAATGGAATTATCTAAGGATGCAGTTAAGAAAGTCCCTGTGTGGAGAAGGATGAGATTAGATCTCAAATTCTGGACTCCAAATTGCATTCAGAAGATAGCTAGTACTATTGGGAAGTTTGTTAAGGCTGATAAAGCGACGAAGGAAAGGAGTAGGCTTGGGTATGCTAGGGTTATGATAGAAGTACAAGTTGACCAGGAGCTACCTACTTTGCTGAAATTTTTGGATGAAAAAGGGAAGACAGTGGAGCAGGTGATTGAATATGAGTGGCAGCCTAGTATCTGCTCTGGGTGTAAAGGAATTGCGCACAAAGTTGAGAATTGTAGAAAGAAGAATGGAGCACAACCAAGGGTTAGGAAAGTATGGCGCCATGTTCAAAGATCTAAAGAAGTGAATAGAAATGAGCCTAGGGTTAATCCTACTCCTCAGGCACAGAGCTATATCACTCCTCCTAACTCTGGACATGGGATTGCAGGTACTATTAGTAGTGGGAATGTCAATAGGCAATTAATTTTGACACCACAGCATGCTCAGTCTCAATGTGGAATGGTTGGGGTTCAAGGTCCATCTTTTGCTGATGTGGTGAGGAGTGGAGGTAATGGGGAAAGTGCAAGAAATGGTAATGCTAACCATGGTCATGTGGACCATGGCTAGTATAGGTTTTTGGAACAGTACATAAGAGGTCTAAACAATCCAACTAAGCAAAAGGAGATTAGGAATTTCATGGATAATCATAAGGTTGGATTGTTTGGCCTCTTGGAAACTAAGGTGAAGCCTAGTTCCCTCTCTAGAATTCACCTTAGGATTTTTGATAGTTGGTCTGTGTGTACTAATAATGCTTATCACCCGGGGGGGAGGATCTGGCTATTGTGGGATAGCTCCAAGTACAATATTCAGGTGCTCAGGTGTAGCTCTCAGATTATTCATGTTTTGGTGACTCAGATAGGAACTAATAAGTATTTCTATACCACAGTAGTATATGGTCATAATGATTCAAAGGATAGACAGGCTCTTTGGGAACATTTGATTGATATAAGCAAGAGGGATAGAGGTCTTTGGTGTGTAATGGGGGATTTCAATAATGTCTTGGCTCAGGATGAGAGAATTGGTTCCAAAGTGACTTATGCAGAGATTAGGGATTTCCAAATGTGTGTGCAAAAATGTGGGGTTCAGGACTTAAAGTATTCAGGATGCCAATTTACCTGGAATAATAAGCAGGAGGCAGGGAGTAGAGTGTATTCCAAGATTGACAAGGCACTTATCAATGATGAATGGTGTATGGAGTTTAAAGACAGCCAGGCTCATTTCCATCCTGAAGGAATGTTTGATCATTCCCCATGCATAGTTGGATTAAGTCAGGAGAGGAAAGTGGGGAGGAAAAGCTTCAAATATTTCAACATGTGGAGTTCTATTCCAGGATTTTCTGAAATTATCAAAGAGAGTTGGGAGGAGAATTTACATGGAACTCAAATGTATCAGATTGTTCATAAGCTTAAAAGATTGAAAGGCCCTCTAAAGATCCTGAACAACAAGAGACTGTCTAATGTTAAGGTAGATGCTTGCAAAACCCACCAAGAACTTCTAGAGCTGCAACAAAGACTGGGTAAAGATCCAACCAATGCTGAATTGTTGGCAGCTGAAAGGGGGGTAGCGAGCTGAGCAGTATTAATACCTTCATAAGGCAGTGAATAGCTTCTTAACTCAGAAAAGTAAAGCTCATTGGTTAAGAAATGGTGATGAAAATTCAGCCTTCTTTCACTGCACAATTAAAGCTAGGAGAATGAAAAACTCTGTCATTCAAGTGGCTAACAGTGTAGGCAAGATTCACATGGAGGAAAAAGGCATTCAAGAGGCTTTCCTTAATTACTACATTGAGCTTTTGGGGAAGGATAACAAAACTACAAAGGTCCACAAAAGCACAGTGAGAAAGGGAATTGTTATTGATGAGAGGATGACAGAAGAACTAATGAGGAGGGTGAGTAAAGAAGATATCAGGAAAGCAGTCTTCTCTAATCCTGGCACTAAGTCCCCTGGACCAGATGGCTACACTAGCCAATTTTTCAAAGACAGCTGGGAGATTGTAGGGGATCAAGTCTGTGAAGCTGTGATTGATTTCTTTAAGCATGGGAAACTTCTGAAACAGGTAAAGAAATCAGTCACAGAATATAGGCCAATAGCATGATGTAATACTTTATACAAGATTATTTCAAAGCTACTTTGTGATAGATTGAGCCAAGTCTTGCCAAGCATTGTGAGTCAAAATCAAGGGGCATTTGTTAAAGGTAGAGATATTGTGGAAAACATAATGGTGTGCCAGGATCTTGTGAGGAAGTATATTAGAAAGGGAGTCTGTCCCAGATGTTTTCTTAAAATTGACCTCAGGAAGGCCTATATTACTGTAGAGTGGGTTTTCCTACAGGAAATGATGGAGGCACTAAAATTCCCTAAAGAATTTATCAATCTAGTGATGGAGTGTGTTACTACTACTAGCTACACTCTTTCACTAAATGGAGAGCAATTTGGTTTTTTCAAAGGGAAGAGAGGTATTAAGCAGGGGGATCCTCTTTCTCCTCTCCTTTTTACCTTGTGCATGGAATATCTTTCCAGAATCTTGATGAAAGTGGCTGAAACTGAAGTCTTCAAATTTCACCCTATGTGTGGCAAAACAAAAGTGACACATTTATGTTTTGCTGATGACTTATTAATGTTTTGCAAAGGAGAAGTGAGTTCAGTGGTGCTTCTTTTGAGAGGTTTTTCTACTTTCTCACAAGCTACAGGTCTGAGTTTCAATAAAATGAAATCAGACATCTATTTTGCTGGAATGAACCATGGAGTAAGGCAGGACATCCTCAATTTTTCTGGTTTTAAGGAAGGTAACCTACCTTTTAGATATTTGGGTGTTCCAATAACAGCAGGGAGAATCTCAATCATGGACTGTAATAGCTTAACGGAAAAAAATAGTAAAGAGAATTAGGAGCTTTGGTTCAAGGAAGCTAAGTTATGCTGGTAGATTAGTTTTGGTTCAATCAGTCGTATCTAGATTGCCCTCTTATTGGTCTAGGATCTTTATCCTTCCCAAGACAGTGTTGAAGAAGATTGATGCTGCCTGCAGAAATTATTTGTGGGATGGAGTGGAGAATATGGTTAGAAGTCCTTTGGTTTCCTGGAAGGAAGTTTGCTCTGCAAAAGAATCTGGTGGACTTGGGCTGACTAATTAGTATTGCTGGAATAAAGCTTCAATTGCAAAATATGTACACTGGATCTATGACAAGGCAGACACATTATGGATTAGATGGATCCATAGTGTGTATTTGAAGGGAGAGGAATGGGAGACATACTCTCCTCCCCAAGACACTAGCTGGTTTTGGAGGAAAATTTGTAATGTCAAGCAGATGTTTAATCAACAATATGCAAACTGGAGCTGGTGTAATAATGGCTACACTGTTAAAGCAGGTTACAAGATGCTGATGGAGGATAAACAGAAGGTCATCTGGGGGAAATACATTTAAAATAGATTCATAATCCCTAAGACAGGTTTCATAACTTGGCTTGCAATGAGAAGAAGACTTCAAGTGAAGGAGCAGCTCAAAAAAATTGGAGTGTGTAATGAAGATCTATGTTGCATGTGTCAGCAAGAAATGGAGACTCATGAACATCTGTTTTTTGGGTGTTTGTACAGTAGGAAATGCTTAACTCTACTGAGTTTCAGATTGGGGTTGAGCATTCCTGGGGATAATATGATTGAATGGTGTATTAAGAAGAGATTCAAGACCAAGATTAGAGGCCTCACAATAGGAGCTCTGGTATGTTCCTTAATCTATAGAATCTGGCTAGCTCGGAACAAATGTAGAATTGAGAACTTAGTGCAATTGCCGGAGAATCTAGTTCAGATTGTAATAGGGGATGTTAAGTTAAAATTGAGAAAAACGATCCAAGGCATTAGTAGTGAAGATAGGAAGTGGCTCGAAGATAGCTACATGTTGTAAATGCTTTGGGTTATTTGATTTTAGATTTCAGGGGTATACCCCAAAAACCGTGTAATTTTTTTTTTATGATGGTTATATAATTCTTACATTTGAGCAAAAAAAAAAAAAAAAAACATTTGAGGACACTATACCTAATCCATATCATACTTGTCCATCTCAAATCAGGACATTTCTCCTCTAGTCATTCATATCCTTCTTTTATTGTATAATCCTTAGAAGAGTTCTTCCACTTTAAATTTATGAATGCTAATTTCATTTTCTCCTTGCCAGCTAGTCACTTGAGGGTTGATAATCATGCCAATCCTTCCCTCTTAAGTAGACATTATTAACCCACTGTATCCATAATCTATCCTCCTTACTGTAAATCCACCAACATAATTTTGCAACTGTAGTAATGTTGCAATTACAACAGTCTTTGAAACCTAGCCCACCATGTCTTCTTGGTCTACAGATTTTCTTCCAACCAACTAGAGGAACCTTACCATAGTTGTCTTTCCCATACCATAGATAGTTTCTGCAGATGGCAGACACTTTGTTGAGGACTGTTTTTGGGAGTAGATAGATCTGAGCCCAATAGGAATGCATGCATGGCTAAGAGCACAGAGTTTATCATGACTGTTCTCCCAGCATATGAGAGCTTTTTATTCCCCCATTCTCTGATCATGTTGACTATCTTCTCGATGAGTACATTGCACTCCATTACTGTCAATTTCCTTGAAGCTATGCGAATTCCGAGGTATTTGAATGGAAGTTTTCCCAACCTAAAGCCTGAGACATTTAGGATCTCTTCCATTGTCTCTTTACTCATTCCTGAGAAGTATATTTCTGACTTATGCTAATTCATCATCGGCAAAGCACAATCGGTTTAGAGTTGTAGATTTACACATTAGGTGAAATTTGAACTCTTGCTTATCCCCCACTTTGGCTTGTATTCTTGCCGGATGCTCCATACAGATGGTGAATAAAAGAGGAGATATTGGGTACGATCTCCTTGTCTTAACCCTTTTTTAGCCTGAAAAAAACCAAATTTCTCACCTATTCTGGTGCATATATAATATCTGATAATTTTAGGAAGAATCTCACCTATTCTGTTGCATATATAATATCTTTGATATGCACTTGTATATGGTGCTACAACATGCTATTGGACGAAACTTTTCGTCCCCAACTATTCAAAGACAAATAATATGTTGCCAGAGAGTTTAAACATTAAAACAACATTTGTTTGCATTTAGTGTAAGAATGATCAAATGAAATGTTCACTTAGTTTAAGAATTAACACATACTTTAATTTATTCTGCAGTGCACGCTATAAGTTTCACTTAATTTATGGGAAAGAGATGCATGTTTCATTTGATCTAGGTGTGACTCCCAATATATGCAAAACAAAGGGGAAGATTATCATTGAGAATCCAAGGGAGTAATTAAACTATTCATCGGACCGCCAATCCCGTGTCGGCTGATTTCTTCGTTTATTCCTTATTCCTAATCCGTGTTAGTCTCTTTATTTGCTATATAAACTTAGTTATATCCTGCCCTAAAAGACACAGAAGAAAAAGTGGTCACATAAAGTGGTGAGTGAAGTGGGTACGGAGATTGAGCATGAAAGGGCATTTGGGATCGGTTATATCAACCGGATTTCTTCAGTGCAGAGGAGGTTCGGTGTTGTGTAACCTGGAGGGCTAGCGCCATGAGGAGCTTGCACCATTGCTCGACGAAATCGTATCTTTAAATTCAGAGATACTAGTTGATCTCGGCAAACAATTTCGTTATTGATTTATATAAACGTCCTCATGAAAATTGTGAGTTTGTGTAAACTCCCTTAATCGGGATTACTCTATTGCATTCAATATATATAAGATATTACAAGGCTAATTATGGTAAATACAAATTATACAATTATGATACAATTATATACACTATCACTCCCCCGTAGTCGGAGCGTTAGCTGGGCGAACGCTCAGGCTGGAACGAAAACGAACAAACAGAGGTCCATGAAGTCCTTTCGTGAAGATATTAGCGTACTGATATTCCGCAGGCACATGCAAAACGCGGACTTCACCAATCCGAACACGCTCACGCACAAAATGAATATCAAGCTCAATATGTTTGGTGCGTTGGTGTTGGACAGGATTGCCAGAAAGATACATCGTGCTGATATTATCACAATAGATCACAGAAGCACGATGTAACGGAATATAAAACTCCAGCAGCAAATTGCGAAGCCACGAAGCCTCGGCAGCAGCATTGGCAACCCTCTTATATTCGGCTTCACCACTGGATCGAGAAACAGTAGGTTGTCGTGTAGCCGACCATGACACTAAATTATCCCCAAGGAAAACACAATACCCAGAGGTAGAGCACCGAGAATCCGGACAACCAGCCCAATCAGCATCAGAATAAGCAGTCAGACCAGTAAGAGGTGAAGCCGATAAGAATAAGCCAAGATCCATTGTTCCCTGTATGTAGCGTATGATACGTTTCAATGCCTGAAAGTGGGGCTCACTAGGATCATGCATGAAAAGACAAACCTGCTGAACGGCATAAGCAATATCCGGCCGTGTAAAAGTCAAGTACTGGAGTGCACCAGCGAGACTACGATATAAGCCGGGATCGGAAACGGCGGGACCAGCGGAGCCACTAAGCTTCGAGCCTACTTCAACAGGAGTCCCAACCGGTTTGCATTTGGACATAGAAGCACGAGCAATAATCTCCTGAGCATACTGCTTCTGCGATAGAAATAAACCATGCTTATCACGAGTAACCGTTATGCCCAAAAAATGATGAAGAGTGCCAAGATCTGTCATAGAAAACTCTCGTGATAGGAGGTCAATAAACCGTTGCAGAACTGTATCAGATGAAGCAGTAAGAACAATATCATCGACATAAAGCAGGAGATAAGCCATATCAGAACCGGAGCGATAAATAAACAATGAGTTATCACAAATGCTGCTTTTAAAACCACAACGAACAACATATGCCGTAAACCTGTGATACCAAGCCCGGGGAGCCTGCTTAAGGCCATAAAGAGACTTTTTGAGACGACAGACATATGAGGGCCGAACAGGATCAGAAAAACCAGGGGGCTGATGCATATAGACAGTCTCAGTAAGGTCACCATGCAAAAAGGCATTCTTGACGTCTAACTGATGAATGGGCCAAGAACGTGATGCAGCGATGGTGAGAACAGTGCGGATCGTAGCAGGTTTAACCACAGGGCTAAAGGTTTCATCACAATCAATACCAACCTGCTGAAACTTGCCATTAGCAACAAGGCGCGCTTTGTGGCGCTGAAGGGTCCCATCCGAATTATATTTATGACGAAATAACCACATGCACCGAATGACCGGGGCACCGGATGGGCGAGGTACCAACTCCCACATGTGTGTGCGCTGTAAAGCATCATACTTATCAGTCATGGCAGCTTTCCAGTTGGGGTCTTGGAGGGCGGAAAGGTGGGATTTCGGGAGGCGTGAGATGGAGGGAATTGTTTGGGTATGGAAGCTAGAGGGTGCCTTGGGTTTAAAAATGCCATTTTGGGAGCGGGTAGTCATGGTACGAGGGGGTGGTGGTGCTTTGGGGAAGGATGTGGTAGGGGCAGTGGTATGGACATGAGGAGACACACGGCGGTGAGGAGGCGTATAGAGAGGAGTCGGGGAGGATGGGGAGGGAGAGGTAACAGGTGAGGTGGGTTCACAAGTGTGGTGGGTGTACACAGCCCTGAAGCGGAGAGGAGGGGCAGGGGGGTAGGCGGGGAGGCCGTGGGTGGAGTGGGATAGGTGAAAGTACCAGGGAAAAGGAGGGGATTGGGTGGGGGGTTAAGGAAATCAAGATCAGGGGGAGGGGTGGAGGCATTAGCAAAAGGGAAGACCGACTCGTCAAAAGTAACGTAGCGAGAGATAATAATTATATATGTGTAAAGATCAAGACATCGGTAACCACGTTGATTAGGTGGGAAACCGAGAAAGACGCAACGGGTGGAGCGAGGAGACAGTTTATTGGGTGCTTTGGCAGACGTATTAGGGTAACAAAGACAACCGAATGTACGGAGATGGTCATAGGTGGGTTGGCGAAGGTAGAGAGCGGAAACAGGTGAACGAAAATGGAAGGTTTTGGAAGGGAGGATATTGTGGAGTTATGTGGCCATATGAATAGAATCCACCCAAAAACGAGGTGGGAGAGAGGCATGAGAGAGAAGAGTACGGGAGATGTCGTTCAAACGGCGTATCATACGTTCAGCTTTCCCGTTTTGAGGCGAAGTTTGGCCACACGAGAAACGAAACACAAGCCCCTTTTCGGAGGCGAAGTGTGGAAAGGAGTATTATCGAATTCGCGGCCCAAGTCGCACTGAAAACATTTTATTTCCTTTTCAAATTGAGTGCGAACAAAATTACGAAATTGAAGGAATTTACCATGAGCTTCAGATTTAAATTTAATCGGGTAAATCCAAACAAAATTGGTATAATCCTCTAAAAGGAGAAGGTAGTAACGATAGCCTGAAAGACTAGACATGGGAGATGTCCACAAATCACTATGAATGATATCAAAGGGGGACAAAGTGGCCGAATGTGAATCGCAAAACGGCAGTCGAACGTGTTTACTAATTTGACAAGAATGACAAAGATTGGAGCACTGCTCCTTATTACAATGAATAAAATTTCTAGAACGTAAAAAAGACAAGATATTTTCGCCGGGATGTCCGAGTCGGCCATGCCAGACGGACGGCGAAAGGGTCACGAAAGATACGGGCTGAGGCAGCTAAGAGGACTAGGCTTTGGATGCATCGGTGGTGGTGATGGGATAGAGCTCTCCGGGACTATTACATCTCATGAGTTTCCTCCCCGTAATCAAGTCCTTCACAGAAAAACCATTAGGGTCAAATTCGACAGAAACATTATTATCAGTAGTGAACTTACGAACAGACACGAGGTTTTTAATGATATCAGGGAAAACTAAGGTGTCTTTAAGGTGAAGGGGACGGGAGGGGAGACGTATGGTTTTAGTTCCGGTTGCTTTAACTGGAATAGTGCTACCATTACCGACCAATATAGAACGAATTGAACTCGAATTAGAAACAGTACCGAGAGTACCTGCATCCGAAGTTAGGTGGGAGGTGGCACCTGTATCCATATACCAGGAGTCATCTGGCACATTTAATGTCATAGAATTATAGGCCTCAGCAATATCAAATGGCTGCAAATTTTCAACCGTAGGCATCACGTATGCTTTTCCTCGACCATATGCAGGGGCTGCCGTGGTGCTAGATGGGCCACGCTGTGGTGGCTGACCGGATCTAGGGGGAGCAGGTGGTAACCACTGGGGGGGTCGAAAAAGGGCACGGGGGGATACCCCACCAGGGGTACCACGGAGCAGGAGAGGCGACCGCAACCCCACGACCAACCGGCGAGTCGTGGGTTGTCGAAATGGGAGCGCCGCTTTGCTGGGTGTGCCGATTGGGTTGTCCTCGGCCCCGCCCCATGACCGGACTGACCACCGCGCCCTGATGTGAGATGTCCACGACCGGATTGTCCTCTACGACCGGCGTTCGCATGACCTTGATCGGATCTCGTTGTAGCGGCTAGGGCGGCCGTGCCCTGAGAAGAGAACGACGTGGCTTGATTGATCCGACGCCGTTCGCCGTGCCTCAACAGCCGCCGTGCAGCTTCGAAGTCCGGCATCGTCTGGTGGAGGATCGATGCGACGACGTCGTATTCTGGAGGTAAGCCATTTACCAATTGAATCACCATTCGACTTTCATCAAAAGTAAATCCGAGAGAGGTGAGCCGGGTTGCAAGCGATTTCAACTGGTCACAATAATCCTCAACATCTTCACAATCCGTCAGTTTGAGATTAACGAATTTAGTCTCAAGGTAAGCCGCTCGCGGTCCTTTATTGTCGTTGAATTGCTTCTTGACATGATCCCACACGTTCTTCGCCGTTTTACCAGATTTCATGGCGGAGCGACGAAGTTCGGGGGTCATGGTGGCAAAGAGCCATTGACGGACCAACGAATCCATCCGTTTGTTAATGGCGGCGTCGGTAGTGGTAGGAGCGGCATCACCAGTGATGTGGTGGGTGAGGTCGTGAATTTCCAGGTGAAGTTCGAAATGATCGGCCCATTCATCATAGTCATCGGATTTGAGTTCAAGGGTCACAGGTATGACTGTCTTGATATTGGTGATGGCAAACGCCTGGTGGACGGCTTTGCCATTTTGGTTGTTGTTGTTATTTTCAGCGCCGCCGGCCATGGTGGCGCACGAAATTCAGAAAGCACGGTAGTGCGGGAGCGGCACCGGGGGCTTCTGATGTAGGGTTTTGGTAAACCTAGCCGGATACCATGTGAGTTTGTGTAAACTCCCTTTATCGGGATTACTCTATTGCATTCAATTTATATAAGATATTACAAGGCTAATTATGGTAAATACAAATTGTACAATTATGATACAATTATATACACTATCAAAAATATTACTCATTGCTCCCCAAAATGGTTGCTGGGGTGCATATAATGAAGTTTTGCTAATAGTCTTTTCGTGATTTGGCCTGAAATGTTCAGAACGTTAACATGTTGCAAATTAGGTATTCCATGATCTATTGACCATTGTTGTAGTACGATGATGTTTCTGACGTGTCATGCCTTTGCAGCGTAGAGTTCTGGTACTTCACAATCCTTGTGTTGATCGTAGGTCGGCTGCCAAATCCATTAGTAGCAATTGATGCGCTCGGAATCTGGTATGAGTTTTATATCTCTATATTTCCCTACATGACATTATAAACTTTTATTAGTATTTATCTTTCACTCGCTTGAATTAAACTATTTTATCATAAGCGGAAAGTCAACCCTACATTAGCAGGGCTAGAGCTGGCAACCTTGACCCGACCCTAGCGACCCGACCCGAAATTGTGATCACCTGAACCCGACTCGACCCGCCCCAATAATGACCCATGACCCGATACAACCCGATAATGTCCAACCCGACAATGACCCGACCCGACCCGTAGTGACCCGTTATCCGA